>JASDQU011314059.1:70756-87583 GCA_032191745.1 Picea mariana
GATTCTATCCATGGAAACCAATTCCAAAGTTTTCTTCATGTATCTATATTTCCTACGAGCTCTTGTTTACTCTATTTGTACATCAATATCATTATGGCCTCTAGAAGATAGACAATCAATAACCATTGATTTATTCCTCACATGAATTCTCAACTCTCTATTTGATAATTCCCCCCATTTATCCCATATGCATTGGGGAATTGATCCAGGTAGATATTGGTGGTCAACTACATGCTCCACTAATTATGAATTGTTCCACATCTTGGTAGTTTTTCTATAGTTTTTCAGGTACCAAACTTTTGGCATTGTTTTAAGGCTCTAAATGGTCTTTTTTTGGTGCGATAATGCTTAGCATGTAGCCAAAGGTAGATGCTAGGATATTCATAATGTTTTCTTCTCGGCTAGAAATTTTTGGCGGGCTACCGATCACCTCAAATGGATATCGTATGCAGAAGTTACAATGCTAGGCTAATCAAAATATTTTCTTCTCAGCTAGAACTTTCTGGAGGGCTACCAAGAACCTAAAATGGAGATCATATGCAAAAGTTACACCCCTAAGAAGTTGACATATCAACTAACCACATTGGGGCCCACAAACCATTTGGTGTTTCATATTTTGGGGTTAGGGTTTTGGATGTTTAGGTTTTTTCATTTATTCTTTATGTTAAAAGGACTTTTCATCCTCTTTGTAAGACACGTCTCACTATTCAAGGATAAACTACCACCATTCTACTTGTTAGTAATATTAACTACAGACATGTGGTTTAATGAAAACTATGAAGAGAAACGAATAAACATCGATTGAACCCAAGGAAACAAGAACATCTCTCTTTCTCTATGTTCACATATTTTATCTCTATAAAGGTCTCTCACAATGTTGATTCAGAGTTATTTTGTTGCATTGGTAATCTTTTGTGTATATGTTATCCGCCATTGGTTACAACATTGGTATATTATATTTGATTATTATTTGAGAACATTTGGCATTGGCCTCTTGACAACTTACTATGTAATTCATGCCATCCCCGTTATTGTAATAGATACTTAATGGTAACAAAAATTATATTTAATACTTAATGTAAATATCTCAACAATCCATTTTGTAGGTTTGGTCAAGCTCAATGTAAAGATAATGCATAGTTTTGATTTGTTTCACACAAAATAATGTTTTAGATTTTGTTTGGGATAAAGAAACTTGGTGAAATTTTCTAACTTGTATGTCCTTGATTAATTTTGGATGTGATTCTACACAAAATGAACCTTCTCAACATCACAAAAACCTAAAATTGCGATTACAATAGTGAGAATTGTCATTCTATTCATTCAATTTTCTACATCATCAAATCATCACTTCTTTGTTCTCTAAGTTGATCATTCCCTTTTTATCGATTCCAAACATCATTATCTGTCACATTCTCTCAATTTATTCTTGTTATTTCTAGAAATGATACTTCACATATCAAATATTTTGAGAACACCCCATAGCTCTGTTTCCTCATGCCCCACACCAATATCTATGAGATGTATCAATTGTAGAAATAATTATTGCGGAAACATTTTTTTATTCTTGGGCATTCTTAAGTAAACTATGGAGAGTGTAACATAATCATTATTATTATAAAAAATATGCATTAGTTATTACACTGTAACATTGATCTAGGTGGATATTGGTGGCCACCAACCTATTCCAACTGGCTCCTCTTGTCCTTTTTTAGTTCAACATGTTCTTGTGTACTTCTTTGTAATTGTTGATTCTACACTTTTTGGGATTTCATAAGCCCTACACATATTCCAGTTGGATATTGATGGCCTCTAACCTAATCCAACTGGATTAATTTTTATGTTTTCATGTCAGCACATCTTGATATACCCAGGGCCATTTTCGAGCCCTTCACATTGTCATTTTGGCTTGCCACAGAAAAACTGTAGACAGAGTAAGAGTTTGGTGGTGTAATGTGTAGCTCTCTAAAATAACTTTCCAACGGGTGATCACGCACCTAAAACAGAGGTCATATGCAAAATTTACGACCCTGGGAAGTTGAGGTACCAACTTACCCATAGGGTCCCACATGAATTTTGGTGTTTCACCACCAAGGGTTAGGTTTTTAGATGTATAGGATTTTGGAATTCATGAGTAATATCAAAAATGCCTCTGGAGCCTCATTGTAATTCATTCTTCTCAGACGGATGCACATAGCAGCCACATCTCTTCTCATAGATAACTACCACCATTCGGGCAAGTGTTTTAGTTCTGCAGTTTTACAGTTTAAGCCTATTTCATTTATTCAATAGAAGATATTGTACACTGAATATCTTTGTTGTTATTCATATCTTTGTGCTTATTGTATTCAGTCTATTAATTAGTTTGGTCCACTCCTAAATTTGGATTAGTGGTATCAGAGTGGTTTTCTCTTCATTTATTTTTCTTCATGCATGTCCCCGAAAAGATCTGGGTACAAGAAGTTGGGACTCTAACCAATCGATTCGTTGCAAGATCAGCCGCACAAAGACCGAAAACAACCCATGGGAGATGAAAATAAAGATTATGAAGCAGGAGATCCTTTTAAAATGTTGCTCAAGGAAACCCTTGCATGAAAAAGGAACAAAATGATGGACAACTTTGTGCATATCCTTCAGCAGTTACCCACAGGAGAAGCATCTTCATCAAGCGACCATGCAACCCCCTTCAAGGTACAATTAAATTTTTATATTCCATTATTTGAAGGACTCATATATGATAGTATTGTAGATAAATGGTTGAATATGCTTGAATGGTATTTTTTTGACCACAATTTTTCTGATAGGAAAAAGATTACTTTTGCACTTCTCAAGGTCGTCCCCCATGTTAAGGACTGGTGGGACACTTACTATGAACAAGGGGCCATAGAAGAATCTACAATATTTGTGGTTTCCCCTACATGGTATTCTTTTCGGGATGCCATTAAAGAAAAATAATACCATGTAGGAAGCTACGAGTACCAGTACACCAGATGGACCACCTTGCATCAAGAAAGGGATGAGACAGTACCAGATTTCACCAATATTTTCCATACCCTGCACACCAAATTGGNTATCAAAGACTCTGAGGGACATCTGGTGCTCAAATACCATATTTGTTTGCATAGATACATTCAAACAGAAATGGATTTTCTTGACATCACCTCATTAGGTACAACTTATCAATACGTTGTCAAGATTGAGCAAAAATTTAAGCAGAAGAGGTGAGAGTTTGGATCTTCAAACTCCTTGTTGTTCCTGAGATTAAAATTAAGGCTCAGAGAATAATGTCAGGCGTCAGGAAATTTTTTAAGAGAGTTTGTTTTAAAGTTTTTTTTCTACCTTAGTTGTATGAGAAAAAATCCCTAAATGAAATTAAAGTTTGACAACACATAGGCTGTATTTTGTATCTGAGACGAAATTACAATATCGAATAGTATGAGATGAAAATACAAAACTATAAAACAGAGTAGGGCATCAATTATGGAAGATTCCTACATTGTTTGCAGTAGAGGAAAAGAGATAGTGTAACCTTGAATAATGCCCAAAATGCAGTAATCTACATAACAAGCAGGTCTTGATTTACTCATAGTAAATGAAGAGGAAAAACTGCTAACTTAATAAAATATTGAGACCTTGTGATTACAGTAGTTGTTGTACTAAATTGTAACCAAACATTTATCAAGGAATACATAAAGGAATGCTAATAAATGGAAAACAAAAGAAACACATAACCCATATTTAACAAAACCTGGAATATATGTCTTCACTTGTATTAATACTCTATAAGGATACTTTTTTCTATTACAATCAGTAAGAAGCAGCCTGAAATAAGTCTTTAATCTATGTATTTATACAAAATCATCTCAACTCAAAATGGTTGGATTTCTCATAATTCCAAAAATAGTAAATTTTACAATATGTAAAACTGAAAACTTTCGTTGGCCTTCTCCTCTATCTCTTTATCTGCTGGCATAGGCATTTCTTATCCTCATCCTTTAGCTTGGAAAAAACTGTCATCTGATCCTGACCTGTATGAGTCGTATGCACATGTTTCTCACTTGTTTCCAGATGTGTTGGCTTTCCCATATTCGACACATTAGATGCATCTGCTCACTAAATGTACCACCAACCCAGAAGGTGAAGTTGCCTCATCTTCTTCAAAAATGTATAACTTATTTTCTATCCAGGGCAACCTTTCCTATATCTTCTTTTATCCCAAATATGTGGCCTATAATTGCATGCTTGTACTTACTATCCATTTTTTTATTTGGATAAGATCAAATTGGTTCATTTGTTGGATGATCGTCATGGCCTCTTCTTTTCTTGTCCTAGATTTACATTGGTTCCTTGCTAAGCCAATATTCCCTAGGGATTTGGAGATATTATTTCCTTCAACATCAAGTAGACATTTTTCTAGTGAAGCTTCATGTACCTCTCTATACAATCTTTTTCTTTCGGCAAGATTTGATTCCCATGGCTTCAAAATTATGTCAATTTTCATTTTCTTAGATAGAGACAGTCGAGGAGCTGCCGATACATCATATTTTGGTACTATAAAGATAGCCTCCTGAAACTTAGCCCGAGATGCATGGGCTTCCCTTTCTTTAATGTAAATTTTATTATGGGAAAGGTCTAGCACTCGATAACAATTTTGAATGGTTTCCACTTTTGTAAAAATATCTTATTCGACTGATTCCAACTTCTCATGTACTTCCAATGGTTGAGCTTGGAAAACTTCCATATCTACTATTGTACTTTCAACCAATTCTATCTTGGTTTGTATTTTCTTGACTAATTCTTCATGTTGAGTGACCAACCCACTGTTGGCCTATGAGTTTTGATGGAGCTCATCGAGGTTAGATTTCCATTGTTGGATCTGATGTCTGACATCAGCTATGACTTATTCAAACTCTTTGTTCATCTTATTTCGTACATCCCTTTCCATGTTCGTCATCTGGTCTTGCAACTACCTTACCAACATATTTTTTTGTTTCAACTGATCCGCTAGATTTTCTACTGAACACTGATTGGACGTGGAAAAGGAACCTAATGAGATTTCCATTTCCCTAGTGAATTATGTATAATCTAGACCATATCCATCATACAACATTCCTTTCCTTTTTAATTTTGTACCATATTTTTGATGCATTTCTCTTATAACTATGGTCGTTCTTTTCTTACTGAAAAATAAGTTTGAAGGAGGCATTTCTTCGGCTAAAAATAAGAGTAAGGTCCTCTATAAATATGACTTTGGCATTGGGATCTCCTTGAATCGACTGTAAAGGTGTTAATGACATAATGGGGCTACCTATCTTTGTTGGTGGATGTTTCTTTATTGTGTTGGTAGTCGGTTTATCTGGTGTAGACAATGATGTATCCTGTCCCTTTTTTTGAAAAGCTTCAAGATGAGATTTTGTTTGAGTGCCTGGTGGGTTGGGTAATGAAGTCTCCACTCCCTGAATTGAGACTTCGGTATTCTTCAAATTTTCCTCAGTACTTTGTTGGTCAAAACTTCCTACCTCTAAGCCCTAAGGCATAGCCTCCTGTGTATACGAATGTGCTATTGGATCCCCCTATAATACATTTGGAAAAATATTATTTCCATGCTTCTGAAAATTATAGAAACTAGATAATTGATTGAGAGATTGAGTTTGGACTATGCTCCATACTTCCTCATATGAACAGACTCCCCTAAATACTTCGTCCTGAGGGGAAATATCATGCACATAATTCCTTAAATTGTATTGATTCAGATGATCTTCCATGATATTATGGGGATCGTGGCATTTAAACTCAATATCAACTAACTTGACGTCTTCTAGAGACACATCCTATACTTTCAAATGGTCGAAATCTTGCAACAAAAACATACCAAACTAAAGAGGGAAGTTTGTCCATACCTTTTCTTGGGTCGCTTTCAATTTTTTACTAATGCCCCATGTCATGTCCTAATAATCCACCTCTCGGCATAACAGTCAATCTAGTAAAAATTTTGGGAGAGCATGGGGGGGAATTGAGCACCCAAAAACCCTGATATAGGAAAAGTTTTCCTCAATATACCAGTCTGATACTTTTCCAAAGTTAGCCATGATTCTTTCTGAAATTCTGGGAGGTGGGAAACCGTACAGGGAGATATGAATTGAAACCACTACATAATGGCATATTTCATAGAAGAAATGTTTGGCTTTGTCCTCCCACAACTTGGAGTGACAAAAATGGATAGGCTTGGCATTGGTCAGGTTCTAACTCCAGCTCATCAGAGGGAAAGGAGTGATAAAAAAAATGGAATCCATGATTTATGCCGACATGTATAAAGGAGAAGGTTTCCCTTTGAAATTTTCCAATTGGTACCCTATGATTTCTTTGGCGAGGTTGTCTAATAACATCTTGGCCCAGTTGAAAGAATATCCCTTGGCCACTTAATTCATAATTGGTACCCATGCCAACAGAAAATGAGAGGAGTCCTTTTTCCCAAATATCCTACATAGCCTCATAGCCACATAAATCATATGGGAATCTAACGATGTTGTGACATATATCTTGTGAGTGTCAGCTCTAAATTTCTCAGGATGCCCCCACCATTTCTTGATTAAATCGATGTATTTTTTCCCATACTGTGTGCACTCCTATTGGTCAAAATCCATTATGAATTCAACATTGTAACTGTATTTAAAAATGAGGGATAATGTATACATTACTTTAATATGCTCTGGTGGAAAAGACCCAACAACAACCTTCTGTGAATTGCAAATGCTCCTAGTTGAAATGTCGACGTTCTCCAGGGCCCAACCTATCATGTTGTTATACAGAATGAGCCTCATCCATGCAACTATATTTTGTATCTCTGAGTCGGCTATATCCCTGAGTTTAGTCACATGGGTTTCGATTACTTCATCGCCTGAATCCTCTGGGCAATTTATCAGCTCCTGCTGTAGAATATCGAACACCTGTGTCCATGATTTCACGGTATCTATGGCTCTCAGTGAGGTGTCTAAGGGAACATCTGCGTTCAGATCTACGCTCTCACCATATTCTTTAGCCATTTTCTACGGTGCCATGATATTAATGAAATCAGAACCGTGTTACCTGTTACAGCAGAATGTGTGAGCTTATTCAGCTGGCTTAAAACTTGTTATTCTACGAGAATGAAAATATAGTTCAAAATCCAATATTCTTATTCACCTTAAGTGTATTGATTGATGAATACTTTTACTAATGAAAAAAGCATCTAACTTAATGAAGAAATCTTGGCAACAATCTGCAATCTATATTGAAATCATTTCCATTTATTCGTGATTAATGCCATAAATATTGGTGGTTCATGATCGGGAACTTGGATGAAATAGGTTTGAAAATTCTCGAATAGCAAACTCGTGAGAAAATAATTATGAGATAATATTGTTTAAGATATTAATTAATTGTGTTTAACATTAAACGTTTTTAGGTATTCAGGCTTCAGGATTTTAATGAGTAGCTCGAGAGAGAATCCTCGAAACCTGAAACTGTGAAATGATTAATTATCGGATAATCATTTTTAGTTTTAATTAACCCCTTTTAAGTTTGAAATATTTTAGAAGTTCGGACTTCATATATTTCAAGATGTGAGGGATGATAAACATCCTAACTTACAAAGTACGAACTTATTAACCATCTTTAACTGATATTAACTTAATTAATTAAGATTTGATATTTCAAGATTTTACCTCTTCGTGGAATTGACAGTTAGTTCCTTGTTATATTCTTGAAAGTCTATTACCCGTAGTGATGTGTCGAAGATGACGTCATTTTAGATGACAAGTTGAGGCTAGGGGGTGCCAAGTCTTAATTAGAATCATGTGAGTCTTTAGATGAAAAGATCAGATAAAGGTGCCACGTGTTGACTCAGGGAAGATTTAAAACGTACATGTTTACCATGACTCATGTCTTTCAAAAGTTGGTGAAAAAGTGATAATGGATATATTTGGGTTTTGGGCTTTTTAAAGTTATGACTTGTTGAAACGTCTGAAGTGTGAAGCTCCGAAGTGGCCTCTAGCAACTTATCTCTTTAACCATTTGGTAGCTCCACAAATCCAAAGATATTTAGGATCATTCGTTTAGATGGAAGACTTCATCAACAACATATATCATGCAAGTCTTATTCTTATTTAACCAGAAATAAAATTTATTTAAAGTCCAAAAGTTTAGAAATATATATGTTTCAGCATGGGCTCCATCTAGGGATCGCGTCTCCCTACGAGGCATGGAAGAACAGTAGACTAAGTTCCTTCATTAGGAACATGGAGTCATTGTTGTGTTCTTGGGGAACAAATTTGGTAAAATTATACAGAGAAAAATCAAACTTTAGTCGTGTCTTAGAAAACTTTCAAAACACAATCAATTGCTGATCTCAAGTTAGGCTATTAATAAGTTTTCTTTTTCTGAAACTGATTCTAGATTTGCTTAAGATAATCAAAAAAAATTTAACTGAACTATCATACTTCGGTCGATTTTGTTCACTTCAAGGAAAAGTAATTTTAATGATTTATTCATGGAATCCCTGGTCGATATAGGATGCAAATATTATTGGAAAGAGAACTAGCTACCAGAGTATGCTTATACATGTACAAAAACTTTACAGATATCATAGATATTTCTTCATTGCCAACGAACATGTTTAGTACCCCAGTGAAGTTATCTACATCTCCCATTGAATTTCCTTTCACCACTTCAAATAGCATTTTTTCATTTTATTTGAGATGAGGGAAATCATTTTATGAATTTCCTTTCATCATCTCTTTTGGACAAAATTGGGGCAATCGATTTTACGAATTTCCTTTCACCATTTGTCTTGGACTAGATGGGGGCAATCAATTTATGAATTTCCTTTCACCATCTATCTTATATGTTTTATATATTTTTGAAGTGAGGGAAATCAACTTGTATGTGTCATACATGGATGATATATGCTTAAGATTTGACAATGAAGGCCTGTCAACAATTTTTTATTGTACTCTAAGCTAGATCTCTCTCAATCTTCAATACATCTTTTCCTATAGGGAATATTTTATTGGGAACTTTTATTTTCCAGGGATTTTCCTTAAGTAGGTTTATCAGTAAAAATATGATAGAAGAGATAATGTTATCAGGATTAGCCTAGACATACTTTCTTTAAGTTTGAATCAAAAGAACATAAATATTTTCGCCTAGTCTTGTTTTAAAGATATGTTTTTAAGTTTTCAAAGTCAGGGAAAAATATTTTCTTTCTATGAAGATTTAAGGACAGGTTATGAAGATTTAAGGACAGGTCGTGAAAATCAAAATAGAGTAAAATATCATAGATAGGAAAAGTGAAATAGAATGAGGGATGGGAGGGTTTGGCATAAAAGAATCTCACTTCCACATAGTCCGCTTTTCGATTACCAACTTCTCTTCTTTTTATTTTTATCTCATTTTATTTTTATTTGGAGGTTTTCAGATCTATACTTTTCCGATCTTTGATCAGGTGATCATTTTTACATGAGTAGAATTATGCTAAGATTCGATCAAATTTATTTTAGCATTTTAGATTGAAAAATAAGCATAGAAGTTCATACCTTGGATTTCATTTATATTTGCAACCTAACCAATTATTAATTCATCACCTGTTTGAGAGGAAAAAACTTGTTCTGAAAACTAAGCGTTGAATTCCGATATCTCCTTATTCCTCATATGATGATAAATGTCCTACAAAAAGAAACAATCAGAGAGTTCCGCAAAATAGAAATGATATACAATACAGACATTTTCTTTTTTTATTTTTGGAGTATTAAATAAAACTAGGTTTATAAAAAGTAAAATTCAGGTATCCTATGAAGGAAAATAAAGTTGCGAAAGTAAATAGAAACCAAACTGCTATATACAATGGTACTGCGAAACATTTTTATTGCATGAAATGTTTTAGATAGCACCCGTTTATAAGGGTGTCAAAAAATTTCTCATCAAGATTCTCTGGTAGGAATGAATTCTTACCCTCTATAGATGCAATCCTCAATGGTCTGAACCAGAGGTGATCAAACTTATAGTGTTTACTTGGATCTTCTTTCCTGACATCCCATTTCAAAACTAAATCACCAGGAAGAAATTCCCTATCTTTCTCTTTTTTGTCGAAAAGGGATTTCATATTATCTTGGTATTTTTGAAGTCTAACATCGACTTCGACCCTGTTTTGTTGGACTTCGATTATTTGGTTTATCCTCTTCATTACATCATTTGGATCTTCATTCGCATATTGCCACAACTTTATTACAATAAGAGATAGATTAATAGGGAGGACAACGTCGATGCCATAAACCATTTGGAAAGGAGACATGCCTATTGATTTCTTAGTGCCGATCCGATTTTCCCATAAGGTGTACTTTAGGTGAACCTGCCAAGCCTTTCTATTCTCCCTTAATAATTTGTTTATTATATTCATCAAGATTTTTTTGGATGATTTGACCAACCCATTTCCCTAAGGATAATAGGTTGTAGAATGTCCCAACAGAATGTTGTATTTTTGACAAAAACTTATCATTTCCATAGATTTGAATGCTTGGGTGTTGTCCATAACTATTTTTCAGGGGCAACCAAATCTGGATAGGATGTTCTCTTCCAAAAAGTTTATAACTACAGAATCTATGGCATTCCGAGTTGGAATGTCCTCCACCCATTTTGTGAAATAATCGATACAAGTTAAAATCCACTTATAATGGGCGCTTGAATATGGGTGGATTTGTCCTATGAAGTCTAGGCCCCATTATTGAAAAGGAGTCTCTGTCTTGACTGGGACCAAAGGTAATGCAGGGATATTTTGCTTGCTAGAGAACAGTTGGAAAGGGTTGCAGGCTTTAACTTTAGCATTGACATCAGTAAATATCTTTGACCAATAATATCCAGCTCTTAGAATATTGTAGTTCGTGGCCCTCCAGGCATGATCTCCTCCACACACTCATTTGGGAAATTCATTTATGACATCCTCTATATCAGATTCTGTTAGACAACGTAGTAAGAAACCTAGAGGATCTTTCCAATACAATTGTCCTTTGATGATACAGTATTTAACTACGTGTAGTTTCAACATTATTGCTTTTGATGGAATCATATTTCTTGGAAACTAAAGGGTAAGGAGATATTAAATGATATCGTGATACCAGTCATAGGAAGAAAATTTATCCTCGATATGGACTCTAGGGGTTTGATCATCAAGTTCTCCTATGTATGGAACAGGTCCATGTGATTCCAGATGATTTATCCCAAGTTCTTTGAAATTGGACTCTGCTAACATCTTCGCCAAACCCTGAACTTTGACCAGCTTTGTCAGTTTTACTTCTAGATCAAATTCCTGAATTTTGGCTAACCATCGACCTCTTATACCATCATTGTCCGGCTATACCAATATATCTTTAAAAGAGATTGTTAGCACATAAGAAGTTATTCTGGAGTGCGGTACATATGTCCTGAAATATTTGAGATCTTTCACCATAGCGTAGGCTTCATTTTCCATTATATTGTATCTTAATTTGGTGTCTCTGAGACTTTTATTGAAAAACGTAATTGACTACTCGAAACCTTCTTCATTCTTTTGGAGAATTACTATTGTGATAGTATGTTCCGATGCAAAAGAAAAGATCAGGAATTCCTTAGCATAGTGAGGACTTGCTAATATTGGAGCTTTGCTTATAGCTTTCTTAACTTGTTTGAATGATGCTTTACCTTCGGAATTCCATTTGATTTCATTGTCTTTCCTTAGCATATCTGTGATTAATTTGACAATTTCAACAAAGTTAGGGATAAACCTTCTCAAAAAAATTATTTTACCTAAAAAAGACTAGATTTCTTTTTTATTTTTAGGAATGTTTAATGTGTCAATAGCCTCAATTCACTTGGTATCAACCTTTATTCCATATTTCGAAACCATATGACCTAGAAGTATTCCTTCTTTCATAGCAAAATGAGACTTCTTAGGGTTTAAAGACAAACCAAATTTTTTACATTTCTCAAAAGTTTGTTTGAGATGAAACAAATGTTTTGCATCAGAATTCGAGAAGACTGCTAGATCATCTAAGTAAATAACGACAAACTTATCTCTCTCACTGATGAAATCTATATCCATTTATATTTGGAAGGTGGACCCTACATTCATCAAACCAAACTACATTTTATCATACATGAAATTTGTAGTGGGTAGTTATCTTTCAGGGATGACCGGTTTAAATTTCTAAAATCCACATAAATCCTAATTTCTCCACTTTTCTTTCTAACGGGTACCAGATTTGCTACCCATTTAGAATACCTAAGTGGGACAATAATCTTTGCATCGAGAATCTTCTTGACTTCTCTTTCTATTACAGGTAAGAGGATAGGGTTTATCTGTCTCATCTTTTGTCTAAAAGGTTTGATACCCTGTTTCAAAGGAATCTTATGTTCAATCACAGAGGTATCATAAGTTTTTAAATCATCATAGGAACAGGCAAATACATCTTTGTATTGTTTAATAAATTTGACATATTTGTTTTTCTCCTGAACTGAAAGGTATTTAGATAACTTGACTATCTTAGGTTCTTCTTTAGTTCCTATGTCATAGTCTTCAACCTCCTTGGGTTGAGTTCGTAGGGTATATTTCAAGGGTATGTCATATTTGTAAAACAACCTCTCTAAGGATATCAGTCCTCTATGGATTTGATTGTTCTTAAGTACAAGCATTCAATGAATCGTGATCTTATCTTGGAAATTTTTAGGCTCTTCACCTTCTTGCATGATCTAGATAGGATCGTTCTGGTCCTCTTGATCTATATGAGTCTCAGAGAATTCATCGACCATTTCTAGAATTTTTTTAATCTGCTCGTCATCTTCAAAGATCTGCCAGTGTTTCACATTATTTGGGATTGAAGGTTTTTGCCTCATTTCTATATGATAATTTAGTTTTAGGATAGTAGGAGGCATAAAAGTCGCAGCATCTTTGGCCAAGGAGTCTACCTGTTGATTTTCCATTCTGGGAATGTTATGAATGTTAAATGACGAGAAGAAATTCTCAGTTAGATCCCAAGCACAATTTCTATATGACCTTAGCCTTGGATGTTTTTCTTGATATTGATGCATTATTTGTTTTACAATAAGTTATGCATCACCATAAACTATTAGATTTTCAATTTTTTGTTTCACGACAACCTCCAATCCGAAGACCAGAGCTTCATACTCAAAGACATTATTAGTATAATCGATTTCCCACTGTAACCTGTATGAAAAGGGAATGACATATTCATATCCAGGTGCAACAAATAACACTCCTACACCTTCCCTTTTGCAGGATGAAGTGCCATCAAAAAAATATTTCCATACTCCTTCTCTGTTATTTACACTTTTCTGTGTTTTTTCTATTTTTTTGTTTTCCTCTTCTATACAGTCATCAAAATCGGTGTCTAATGATAAAATACAATTTACTAGATCCTGATCAGCAACATATACTGGATAGATTTTTAGGTTTTGAGGGTCACTTACAGTATATGCCAGTCCAGTCTCTTTGTATAGTCAAGTAAATTGTCCACCAAAAATCGGGATCGCAGTGTATGCCATGTCCAATTGAAGTGATCCACCAAGTTTTGTGCCCCAAGAGCTGGATAAAAGCATGCCATACTTGACAGGGACATCAACAACGACTACATCCATAAGAATACTCTTTACAGGAATTTGTGCAATATTCACTGCTAGATCTTTGATCATGCCCAGACACTTAACCTTTCTGGAATCAAAAGAATATAAGTCCTGATAAGGTCTAATGATTTCAAGGCCCAACTTTTCTATGATAACTTTAGGCATTAAGTTGTGAGAGGCCCAAAAATATAGCATGCAATTATGAAGTAAATGATCATGCACAGGTAAGGTAATATAAAAAGGAGCTACATAATCCTTAGCATTTTCAATGTGTAGACCAAACATAATCGTAGGCTTTTCATCTTGTAAATTTATTACATCTGCATAACATTCTGCATCAATAAAATTAATCATTTTAGCAATTTGTTTTTTATAAATTGGATTCTTAGTAAGCTCAACCAGAGGCATGGGGATTTTAATTTTATTTATTTCATTTTCTAAACTAAAACCTTCGTTTCTTTTTCGCTTTCTCTGGTTGTAGCTTGTGCTTCATTATTATCTGTTTTCTTGGTTTGTGTTGTTGGAGTTACTTCACACACACCTAGGATTTATTTTTCCTAAGTTTATTCCTTGTTTATTATTCATAATTAGTCATTATCTAGTCTCCTATATTTTAGGGGATAATATTCCACATGGATAATATTCTCTTTCAGTTGACACTTCAGTTTAACTAGTTGAGTTGAGTTTAGATGTTGCATTGGGATCATCACCATGCAACATTGGGATCATCACCATGAAACATTGGGATAATCACAATCATAATTTCAACTTTCCTTGGTATCATCACCATAGTGGTGCATTATCCTTGATTCCCTGAGTTAACTCCTCACTACTCTATGTTCAGTCAGTTAACTGAAAACTAGTTGACTAGTTAACTCAACTAGGTGGCAGTTCACTCCCATAACTGCCTGAGATACTAGAATAGGTGGCACTTCACTCCTGTAATTTATGGTGTGTGTAAATATCACTCTAGAACACCACTATAGTGCATTGGTTCACCTCAATTTGAACTCATTGAGATATACAGAGTATATCATGTGTAAAGTATTCATTATTCATAATGGTTAATGAGAATTCTTCCATTATTTCTCTCCTTCTTATTCTTTCTCCAATTCTGTTTACAAATGTGTGTATTATTATTTAGATAGATCTATTTTTTGCAGGTTCAACACATTTAGATGGTATCAGAGCCAACAGACTGCTAAGAAAAAGATACATCAAAATTGTTTGCAGGTACAAAAGATTGAAGACAGTGGAAAGATGGAATTCCAAAAAGAATTCACTCTTACACCTTACAACTATTTTGCATTGAAGGAGAAAATAGCCATACATGTCCGATCCATAGGGTTGTTCAGGTTAACCATGAATACATATACAGATCTATTATAGGATAAATTCGTGAGTGCGGACACAGACCAATCTCCCTAGATCCACTTGGATCTAGAACAAATCATGACAGAATACTACACTTTCCCTAGATCTAACCTATTGAATGAACTAAGAGATAAAAGGTCATGGGCTTACCTTATGAACACTTTCCTTTAGTCTCTGTTGTTCCAAAAAATTTTCTCCAGTGCTCTTGTACCATCTGAATCAGAACAGAACAAACCAATCAAAGCAAAGGCATATTAATATATTCAAAGGCTAGTCTATACATATGATCAAGGAATTATGTAATAAGATAACATCATCATTATGGGAAAGGGACATATTGCTGTATTATATTAATTGAAAGAGAAACTTACAACCTGATCCTTGATGTCATAGGTCTCCTTTCGATGGATCCAAGCTCTGACACACACACTTGCTCATGCATGAATAAATTCAACCACTTGTGATAACCTTGATATTGTCTCTTGATGCTGTAGCATCAATTCTCCATACAATCTTGCACTAATTATGCAATCAATATCTTGCTAGCTTGTTGCTTATTGAAATTCTAACCTTTTACATGAGCAATCTCCTCAATATGTAGGAAGAGATAGATTAGTTACTTGGATAGGGAATGATCCCAAGATATCTGGAAAGTCAGTACTTTGCCAACCATTCGAAATCCAACTCACTCTTCTAGAAGATTCCTTCTAGAAGGATTGAGAACTTATCCATTTTCCTTGCTTTAAAACATGTTCGCACCCTAACCAAGAGTACAGTGCGAGAATTTCGCACCCTAGCTGAATGCAGCCTACGAGAAACTGGAATTCTCGCAGGAGAGTATATAGGCAGCCTGCGAACTATCTTTAAAATATGATTTCTGGAAGCTGACAAGTGTAACCTTTCTCAAGAAAATGTTTTTGGTAAAGATATTAATCATTCCATCATCATGTCTGTATCATTGCGTCATCACAATGACCAAAATTGCAGATAACATAATGCCCCCCAAAGTCTGAGAGTGGAACTAGTGACAGTCAACAGACTTTGTAAGCTGCATGTGTGTGTCAGGAACTAGAAGCGCATCTAATCAGAGACCTGCAAACATCCAAGAATCAACAGAATATCATGTATACCAATTCCTGAGGTAGGCATTCCCATACTCAGATCATAGACTGATGACATCGTAATCAAAGATCATGGCCACCAATCATACATTGTGGATCCATGTCGTCATAATATAGCATAGCCACCTGAATACACTGTGGATCTATGCGACAAATTTGAAATCAAAATGACATAGCCACGAAACATACACAATGGATCTATGTGTCATAAATAATACATACTCCATCGCAACCTGGATTATAAAGATAATATCCAGGGTCTTCAAACCTCATCACCCAAAGTACGAATTTTACCATGTGATTACATGTGTCGAAGTCGAACATGGTAGAAACCACTTGATTACCAGTCATTGATGTATACCGTTAACAAGTGCGAGGGAAATCACCATTAATGTCAATGACTCCCAAGGTACGATAGTACAAACCATCAACTGTGAATAAATGATTAGATGTTGAACAGTCGACGGAATCTTTGATCAGAGGTCAATGATGTAAACCCATGTCAAAAGCGAGAAACTTGCCATTAAGGCATGCAAGCTCCAAGGTACTAAATGATTTCTAAATCTTGATTCCGGATAATGTGCTGAAGTCGACGGAACAAGACTCGTCACAGGAGGGCCTTGATGTATCCCCCATCAGTGACACGAAATGAGTAACAGAGTTTGAAAGTGAAATAGAGTATATG
>JASDQU011314060.1:8541-24623 GCA_032191745.1 Picea mariana
TATATATATATATATATATATATATATATATAAAATAAAATAAAAATAATACGAATAATAAATTAAAAATTAAAAAAGAAACAAATTTAATTTATAAAAACTAAAAACTATAGGTTAAAATTAAAATCAAATTTTATAATTTAACAATGAAACTCCCACCCATCAGCCCCTGGTCACCATACGATTGGGGCCAAGCTCCAAAGGGGCCATGGGGTTTGGGGAAACGGTGGGTGGTGGTGGCACTGGGTGGTTGGGTGGAGGAGAAGGAGGATTGCAGTGGGCAGAGGGGAGGAGAGAGCAGGGGTTGAGGGATGAGAGGGCGCAGTGGTGAAGGTAGGAGGTGAGGGGGTTGCGCGCAGAATGGAGGAAGCAAATGGGAACACACAGAGGTGGTGGAAAATTTTATAATTTAACAATGAAACTCGTACCCATCATCCCCTGGTCACCATACGACCGGGGCCAAGCTCCAAAGGGGCCATGGGGTTTGGGGAAACGGTGGGTGGTGGTGGCACTGGGTGGTTGGGCGGAGGAGAAGGAGGATTGCAGCGGGCAGAGGGGAGGAGAGAGTAGGGGTTGAGGGATGAGAGGGTGCGGTGGTGAAGATAGGAGGTGAGGGGGTTTCACACAGAATGGAGGAGGCAAATGGGCGCGCACAGAGGTGGTGGCCGCTGCGGGATGTGGGAGTTGGAGAGGTAGAGGGTGCAGCAACTAAGGAGGAACAAGGTAGGGCGAGAGGGAGGAGCAGTGCAGGGAGATGGAAATGAAGAGGTGGTAGAGGTAGGAGGTGGATGGCATGGGCGCAAGAGGTGAGGCCGAGGTGGTGGGGGCTGTGGGGTTGGAGGCCGTGGGAGAGGAGGACGCACGTGCATAGGGTGGAGCAAAGGAGCAGCAACACGCGCGGGGGGAGTGGCGGTGGTTGGTGTGCGCTTGAGTGGAAGGGAAGGAGGCCATGAAGGAGAAACCAGGGGGAAGGGGGCCGAACCGAAGAGGTGGTGGTGGTGGCGCCCAGGTGGTGGATGGGCGGCCAGCCACCCCAAATTAAAATTTGAAAACTATAGGCCTAGTGGGTTTTTTCACCAGCAAAATGGAGGGGAGGTTTTGGGTTCAAACCCCCTGCCCTCCACTTGAATTTATGGGTAATTTCTTGAGGGTCTTGGGCAAAGAAAAAGGGGAGGGCTGGGGTTCAAATCCCAGGGCTTCCCAGTGACATGCCCATGCCTGTAACCTCTAATAGATAGCTTTACAATTCAAAATTTAAAGGAGCCATGGAGGCTTGGGAAAGATGCCCAAGAGGGGTTCGAATCCCCTCTCCTTTGCATCTTTCAGCACATAGAAACCCTTAATAAACTCAACCATTAATCCATCAGACTGAACCAACAAGCAATATCATATTTGAAATAGTCAAACAAAAACTAATTTCTTCTTGCAGAACCTCAAAACAACCAACAACATATCTTATTGGTTTTTTGGAAATGGCATTAATGGATTACCTGACCAACTGTTGGAGATGGCAGCATGGAAGCTGGCTATCCACTGTTGAGTTATTGTTGCTATCCAAAACCTCCCTCTACTGCCATCAACTGATATTGCAAAGCTCTCCCCTTTCTGGCCAAATTGTCCAAATGGCTTGGGAGAGGGGAGAAGGGGATTTTGTTTTTTTTGTTTTTTTTTTCAAAAAAACCAATTTTTCCCCATTTTGCATGAGGCTACGTGCCCATTCCCCAAATTTCCTGAAAATATTTAATCAAATATTTTATTAATTTTTTAATAATTTTGGAAAAATGTGCAAGTCAAAGTTTGACTTTGACTTTGACCCTGCTGCAGTTGACTCAGCCCAAAAAATGTTGATTGTCGAGACGGAGTCGGAATTAGACACAAGTCACATTATTGGAAAGGTCTTGACAAGTACATTAGGAATATGTCATCACCAACTTGAGGTAATGCCACCTCAGCCCTCAAATTCGGCCCGGAACAGTGGCCACTTAAAACCCTTGACTTGCTAGTGGGCCCACATGACGCCTAATCGTGCAAAAGGTGCCAAATCGCCATACGATATCCAATCGAGGAAAATGAGATACCGTCGGAAAGGTATCGACGAGTACTTCGATGAGGTGGCAATATAATTTTGTGCCAGGTTCATTTATGACTGTCTTAGATGTTATGAAACCCTGTCATGCGAGCTAGTAGACCCCTTTTTGCCTAAAATTATTGGCCAACTTGTGACGGCTCTAACCAGGCCATATGAAGTCAGAATGAGGAAAATGAGACGTCATTGGAAAGGTGTTTGATTATATTACAGTGTGGCATAGCTTGATATCTTATTTATAACTCTTTACCTACCAATGTTAAATCATGAATCACTACAACCAATTTGGTGTCCAAAAGTGGTCCTAAACTTGCGAAGGCTCGTTCTTACCAACCGGGGGTCAAAACCAAGCATGGGATACACCATTGGAAATGTCTCACATTTCCCTACACCATGTATGGGTTGGATTTCCCATTTTATACCATAATCTGTACAGAATCAGACTAGGAAGTCACAACTATTAACTTTGGTCATTCGGGTGACGTTGACTTCGCTAGCCTCGTATGGGGTCATACTGACTCGGAATAAAGTTCATGATATCTCATTGAAAATCTTGTCCCGATCCCTACCACTTGGAAGTTTTGTATTCCTTGAATCAAACAACCTTGAAATGATGAAGAAATGTCATGGGAAGGCCCACAAATCCTTGAAAGCAACCAACTGATACTCTTTCAAGGGCAGAGGCCGTAGTAACTATGACCCCCGCCACTGTCTTTGACTGGAACCATAGCATCAAGGGGCATTTATGGAAAAGTAACTGTGAAAAACACCATGTTGAGCCTAGAGCAGTTTTTTGGGTCAACATGCAAGGATTTCTCATTCAAAAGTACGTACCCTGAGCTTGAACTAGCCCTGCGAAATATTAAAGAACTTCTTTTTATAGCTAATGGTAATACAAGATCAAACCTTGTAGTGTGTCCCAAGCATACCCAAGAACTTTAGAATAAAATCCACTTACCCTTGACTGAGAAGCCTATAGAATGATATAAAATTAGCAAAGATTCAAAAAGCCTAGACGACTTATAGGAACTGAGAAACCTAACCATCAAAGAGATAGAGGGGAGAAGAGAAATCTAAAACACCATACCCAGCCAGACCGATGGCTCGTACAACCACCCATTAAAGTTGTGCAGACTCAACATAGGGACTACAGGGAAACCCAAGATAGCTATGGTGGGAGATTACTGGGATGAACAAACCAGTCAGGAAATAGAGAGTTTACTGTGGGAATATGAGGATTTGTTCCAAAAGACTTTATTAGAATTAAAGGGAATCAAAGGAGTCATAGGAGAAATGAAGATTGATTTAAAACTAGGATCCAAGCCTGTTAGAAATAAACCATACCATCTTAACCCAAAAGTAAAAGAGAAAGTTAAGAAGGAGATCGATAAGATGTTAGAAGTAGGTCTCATTTTTCCGGTAGAAGAAGTAAAGTGGGTCAACCCGATAGTCATTCAAATCAAGAAAGACACTGAGGATATTAGAGTCTGTGTGGACTACAAAAGCCCCAAATCTTTCTGTGTGCACGACCCTTTCCCAACACCCTTTATCGATGAGGTGCTAGAATAGGTTACGAGGAAGGAAGCATACTCATTTACAGACGTATTTTCAGGATACCATCAAGTTAGGATCACTGAGGAAGACAAAAGAAAGACCACTTTCGTTACAAAATGGGGATATTTTGCATACAACGTGATGCCATTTGGCTTAAAGAATGCCCCTGCAGTCTTCTCCAGGATTGTGATAGAAACCTTTAGAGATTTCATTCACAAATTTATAGAATTCTATATGGATGATTGGAAAATATATAGCCTGCTTAAGGAACATATAACACTACTAAGGCTAATGTTTGATAGATGTAGAGAATTGAAAATCTCATTAAATCTCAAAAAGTGTATCTTCTTTGTGCCACATGGAAATTTGTTGGTCCACATAGTTTGTCGAGAAGGATTACTAGTAGACCCAGCCAAAGTTGCGGTCATTGTGAATATGACACCACCTATGAGCACTAAACGGTTGCGATCTACACTAGGACGCAAAGGTTACTATCGTAGGTTCATTCAAAGATATGCCAACATTACTGCACCTCTAGAAAACCTCCTGAAAAAGGATGAATTGTTCTAATGGACTCTCGAATGTGATAAAGCATTTGAGACACTTAAGGAGAAACTCATTACAACATCGATTTTGATATTCCCAAACTGGGAGAAGGAATTTCATGTCCATGTAGATGCTTCAGGAATTTTCCTAGGAGCTATATTAACACAACATAGATATGGAGCTATGGATCACCCTATCTATTTTGCGATTCGAAAGCTGTCACAAGAAGAACACAACTACACAATGACCGAAAGGGAAGGCTTAGCAATGATTTATGCTTTACAAAAATTTAGACACTATCTGTTAGGGTCTCACTTCAAATTTTTTACTGATCATTCTGCATTGAAATACCTAGTTAACAAACCTATGCTGGAAGGGAGAATTTGTAGATGGCTGCTGCTATTTCAAGAATTTTCCTTTGAAGTCATCATCAAGCTAAGACGATGAAACGTCAAACCCGATCATCTATCCAGGCTAGAAACAAGAGAAAGTGGCGGAGTAGTGGATGACCAACTCCCAAATGTAGATCTATTTAGGATTGAGGCCATATCGAAATATCTAGAGGACATAGAAATATTTCTCAATATAGGGGCATGTCCTGAAACATATTCCACAACCCAGAAATTCCATATGGTCATTAGAGAAATAGATTACCAGCTGATCACCGAAAAATTGTATAAACTAGAACTAGACAACATCCTCAGATGATGCATATTGAATTATGAAAGGCAGCATATACTCTAGGAATGCCATAGTGGAATTACAAGAGGCCACGTAGGAGGAAATGCCATGACACAAAAAGTTCTACAGATGGGACTTTGGTGGGAAAAACTCTTCAAGGATGCAAAACTATACGCTAGATTGTGCGATGTTTGTCAACGGATGGGCAAGCCATCACGTCGAGATGAACTACCACTACAACCAGTTAGGGCTCTACATGAATTTGAGAAATGGGCAGTTGGCTTCACTGGACCAATCAACCCCACAAACAAACATTCAAAGGCTAGGTACATCATTACCATGACTAACTACCTTACTCATTGGGAAGAAGCAACAGCGGTATAAGACTTTTCGACAGATACTGATGCTAGGTTCATTTTTGAGATTATCATCACTCGGTTCGGATGTCCCAGGAGACTAACCAACGATCAGGGAGTTCATTTCATTAGCAACACTATAGCAACACTTACAAAAAAAATTCTGATCCAGCATTACAAGAGTAGTCCTTACCACCCACAGGCCAACAGAACAGTTGAAGCCTTCAACAAAATTATGGAAAGAGAACTCACAAAGGTCTGCTGTAAAAATCAGGAGGAATGGGATGATAGAGTTCCAGCTGTACTATGGGCATACAGGACAACCACAAAGAAACTCCACAGATACACACCATTCCAGTTAGTTTATGGGATAGAGGAAGTGGTTCCTATAGAGTTCATCACTCCAAGCCTATATATTGCATAAGTCACACGTATGACAGAAGAGGAAGCAGTGGCGTAGAGACTTACGGAGCTACAAGAACTTGAGGAAACCAGATTTCTAGCAGACTTCCATCATTCGGTTGAAAAGGAAAGACAAAAATATTGGCATGACCGACACATTAAGACCTAGGTATTCACACAAGGGGACAAGGTGTTAATCTACGATAGTCAATACTAGAAGCATCCTAGCAAGCTGCGTATGCACTGGTTGGGACCCTTCATAGTTGCGGATATCCAACCCTCAGGAGCATTCAAAATTGCACAACTGGATGGTGTGTTACGACTGGGATGGGTGAATGGTGATCACCTGAAGCCCTAACTATCTCAAAACTAAGAGAGAAGGACAGTCTCTCCAATCCGATGGAGCTTGTACAATAGTTAGATTTGAGTTTCATTTTCTTTCTGAAATTTTGTAAATTTAGTTAATAAAGTCCATGTGTGCATTATTACACCATAACAGATAGTTCATTTGTTTTGTTTAAGTATTGGTTGATACAAAGATGACAACTCAGCAATACAAGACCTGAAGCATAGGATATTCCATTAATGACAGTCATTAAAGATGACGGGGACAACCTTTGTGGTCGGAGGGGCCAGGCATCCAAATCTAATCTGAGTCCATAGGCCACACAAACCTTGTCTAGTCACAACCTTTATTGCCATTATGGTACCCCGTCTGACACCCGTCAAGCCATAAAGCTGCATTATTCCAAGATACCATTGTAGTTCATGCTGGGACACTCACCCGTCAAATAGAAAGGTCTCAAATCGGCCACATCCCTATTCCACTCAAATAAGTAAACACCAAGATCGCCCAATAGGATTTACCTTGATTAAACCATCCCGATGAACAACTCACACCCGGTTGTGTCCATACCATCATGATGAGTAACAGTTACTGCTAAAACTTACCCATTAAGCCAGGTATAAGGCTCCCAAAACTCAGCTGAAAATGTATTGTTTCTAAAAAGAGCATAGCCATTTCCGAACTCAGTAGCGCAAACCAGCTGGTACCATCATAAAAGATGCAGACATAACCCTAGTTCCTACCTGCCATAGAAGTGAGAATGTTGAGAGCCATAGCAAGCCGAAGAGCCATGTCTAAAGAAGAAGTACCAGATGAGCCCTGCAACCCCCGGGTTGAGATCGTGGGCGACCTCAAAGGAAAGGTAGAGCACATTAATCTCCTCGACCTTGACCTCACGGATTCAGCTTTGTTCCCACAGATGCACACATATGTCTTTTGGGAGATAGCTCCGTATGGAATTAGAGGGATGCAATTTGTACTAAAAGAAGAGTTCATCAACTTATTTAAATCGACCATCATGAACCTGAGAGACTTACCAGTCTTTGGTACCACAGGTGAGATTGTGCGCTGCACAAAATTCCAGATAAGCAGGGTGCATGACAGAAGTATATGGTTGGATAAGCGGTATCGAAGCCATGCTAAAGATATCCAACAACTTACTGGATCTTCGGTGTCATGCGTAGAGGTTAACCAGATCTTAGGTGTTTTTCTTGGTACTAGACCACTGGTAAAGATGCCTAGAACCGAAGTCTCGCTGAACAAACCCCTGAACCCACAACCCCTTGCATCTGCCTCTCCCCGCACCCAGGTCGTGGCCAAAGCCACCCCTATCATCGATATTCATGATGACCCAGAGCCTGAAACATTTCCATCCACATTCATCATTGAGCACCCCCCACCACTCCAATTACCAAACCTCATCACTGCCAGTCTACATCAGACCACAACCTCAAAGCCGATGCATCTTGATCACCCAGAGATAGTGGAGCGACGACTTCCACAAATAACCAAAGAATCACCTAAGCCAAGATCATAAGTTTCTAGTCTTGACACCAAAGTCTCAGAGTCGAGCACGGCACTAGAAGATCTAAATCCAGACAACCAGAAACAATAGCCTGAGTCTTCAACACAAGAATAAGATGCCCAAAGTAGAGAAGAGTTGGAACCCAACCAAAACTAGCAAATCACCTCACCATCCAAGGGTGAGGGTGCCCAAGAAATCACAGAGCATGAAGCAGAAGCATTGAAAGAACCAAAGATACTAGATGCACACAACGAACCATAATCAACAACTAAGTAGGATACGACAGCCATGCGAGCACAAATAGAACAGGTTCTTCAGAACCCCCAGCAATGTGCAGAATTGATGCAACTCTGCATAGCTAGAATAGAGGTTCTGACTCTTTTGCCCACAGATCTAAGGTTGAGGATTGCACCAGCACCACCAACGAAGGAAGAGATAGAAACCCGCTCGGACCATTAAATGGCCAGTGGACTTCCACTACAGACGCGAGCACCCACCGACATAGCTCCTTCATTCGTTGACCTGGTACAAGGGCCAGTGCCACAATTATTTGGACTAATCAAGGAATCAACGAACAAGTTAGAGAAAAGGCTCTAGGAGGCCGAGAGATCTACCGAGATTGCAAGGAAGGAACAATTTGTTGCGCAAACATGAAAAATACAATAAGCACATGAAAAACTTCAAGTCCAATGCAAACTAGAAAAAGTGCACGAAAAACTTGCTTAATCTTGGCCGAAGATTCGAAAAGTTTTGCCCGACCTACTCGAAGCCAGCGATGTAGGCGAGACAGAGCAATAGATCGAGGTGTTACAATAAGCATGGACAAAACTTGCTACTCGTACTGAGAAGCTGCAAGCGAAGTTACAAAAGGTCCAACAGGAAGCAGAACAACAGCCTCAACAGCTACAGGAACAAATGCAAAAGATCATATTGCAAGGTAACAATGCCCGAGTAGCACTGCATAAGCACACATCAGATTGCACCAAAATATTCAGGGAAGTTAGTGACTAGATGGGCATCATTGGTCAATGGAATCAGGTCTTGGAGGAGGTGTGCACAAAGATCCAGGTGCTAAACGAAGAAGTTGCGGCCACAATGGACCCCATGGAACAACAACAGAAGTTCAACCAAATTCAACAGGTCGACAATGAATTGAATACACTCTATGAGGCACAGTCCATAGCCAAGAAAGAGTTGCATGACTTTCGACCTATAATTCAGACTTCCTACATGCAAATGCATCAAGTCGAAGGAATAGTAAATTTCGAGTGGAACTCGTTGGTTGCGGACAAACAAAAGGAATACAACAAAAAAATGACCCAACAGTTCCTTGCAGAAGAATCACTCCTCACTCGCAAATGGTAGGACAAAGTTGAAAGTTTTCAAGGAGTAAAGCATAGAGAACTAGAGTTGGTAGAAGAATTGGGCCCTTCATTTGAGGAGGTAAAGGAAGAAAAAGCACAAACAGGAGAGCCCAAAAAATAAGAAAAGATGGACAAGGAAAAACAACAGATGCTCCTGGAGGGTGTGAAAGAACCAAGCGCTTGACTCAAGGACGAGTCAAGGATTGTGGTTGGAGCCTGTTGGGCCCTTCATTTTTGGGAAGGAATTGCACAAGTTCTGACTAAGCACGAGTTTCATGAACTCCATTAGAGGCCGAGAGAAAGAGAAATAGAAACCAGTTGTGAAAGTCAGTGCAACGCCAACGAAGAAAGAAACGGTTGCAATAGAACAAGAAAGCATGCAAGCCAAGAAGGAAGACACAAACCAACTATATATAGGACTGAACATAATTGAAAAAGGGTTTGTCCATTATTTCGAGGCCCTGTTGTTGGTTGGGTGGAATTGATTCTAGTCGGTCAGAGTCACCCAGGTTTTGGGTTTTAGTTGTTGAGAATTGTTGTAAGTCGGAAGAAGACAAGTCTGGGTCTGTAGTTAATTAGAACTATTAGTAGGAGAATTAAATCTCTATGACAGGATTCCAGAGCGGAGAGTCTGTAATGCGCCCTGCTATGTAACTCTAAGTTTGTAATCCAAGAAAGATCCTAAAGTTAATATGATGAAGGACCTAAGCGTTACAATGTTTTCTTATGGCTTATGAGTTCTATTTGATAGTTCTATGTTTAAAGGCTTGTGCACAATGTAAGTAGGCTCGATTCGTGCATTCATATGTTCCATATCTTCTCATGTCTCTCACGCAAGAACATGAATGCATTCTGAAGGCTATATGGATACTCTTTAGTCTTTTCCCTACCCTTCCCTATCTTCCTGTCTCAGCAACACTTCGGGTGAGACTTCTTCTCTTCAGAGGAGATGAAAATGCCATAACTCTAGACTAC
Organism: Picea mariana; assembly: GCA_032191745.1. Classification (NCBI taxonomy): domain Eukaryota; kingdom Viridiplantae; phylum Streptophyta; class Pinopsida; order Pinales; family Pinaceae; genus Picea; species Picea mariana. Next base: position 18,377 of record JASDQU011314060.1, read on the forward strand.
ACGGTACCTTTTGTTGGTAACCTGAGAAGGACCCTGGTCTGATTAAACTTGCGCCAATAGGACCAACCTGACGATGTGCAAATTACATTCCATGATGTTTGAAATTAACACTCGGAAGGGATAATATAACCATCCAGAAATTTTGATTTTATGCATATTAATGGGAGATTTCCTCAAATCTTGGTTTAGCATTAACGCTTGCTAATTGAATACTTATAAATAAGATATTATATATAATTGGTAATTTCTAATTGCAAAATGACATGGGAATAAGAAACAATGATTAGGAATTGGATATTTCTTGAACCCGCCAACCCGACGATCCGCGAAATAAATTCGAAGAAATGGTGAAGTATGGAAAGAGGATGGACGAGCTTCAAAATGGCGTGAAAATAGTTCCACAGGAGATGTGAGGACCCGAAGATCAAATTTTATGTCTTATATGTTTTTAGTGAAAAATGTGTACCACAGAAGAGGGCAGGCGAGTGTCTGACGATCAAATTTATTTTTGACTGCAAAATGTGTAAAATGGAAGAGAGCATGGTGGGGTAGTTCAGCGACTGGTTTGTATATTTGTGGAATTTTGGGACAGTGGCTAAGTATGGAATAGGGAAACAGTTGGTCATCCTCATTTTCATAATTGAGGATTGGATATTTCGTGAACAGACCAACCCGACGACATGCAAATGACATTCCATGGTGTTTGAAATTAACACTCGGAAGGGATAATATAACCATTCGAGAATTTTGGTTTTATGCGTATCAGTGGGAGATATCCTCAAATCCTGGTTTAGCATTAACTCTTGCTAATTGCATACTTATAAATAAGATCTTATATATAAGTGATAATTTCTAACTACAAAAGGGCGCGGGCACAGGAAACAACGATTAGGAATTGGATATTTCTTGAACCTGCCAACTCGACGACCTGTGAAAGAAATGGAAAAGTATGGAAAGCGGTCGAACGAGCTTCAAAATGGGGTGAAAATAGTTCCACAGGAGATGTGAGGACCCAATGGTCAAATTGTATGTCTTAGAAGTTTTCAGTCAAATGAAGAGGGCACGTGAGTGTCCGATGGTCAAATTTATTTTTGACTGCAAAATGTGTAAAATAAAAGAGAGCATGGTGGGGAAGTTCAGCGGCCAGTTTGTATATTTGAGGAATTTCGGGAGAGTCACTAAGTATGGAATAGGGAAATAGTCAGTCAAAATCATTTTCGGAATTGAGAATTGAATATTTTGTGAACGGACCAACCCGATGACCCGCAAATGACATTCCATGGTGTTTGCAATTAACACTCTGAAGGGATAATATAACCATTCAAGAATTTTGGTTTTATGTGTATCAACAGGAGATCTCTTAAAATCATGGTTTATCATTAACACTTGTTAATTGCATACTTAGAAATAATATCTTATATATAAGTGCTAATTTCTAATTGCAAAAGGGCGCAAGCACAAGAAACAATGATAAGGAATTGGATATTTCTTGAACCCACCAACCCGACGATCTGTGAAAGAAATTCGAAGAAATTGCGAAGTATGGAAAGTAGATGGGCGGGCTTCAAAATGGGGTGACAATAGTTCCATAGGAGACGTGAGGACCCGGCAGTCAAATTGTATGTCTTGGAAGTTTTCAGTGCAAAATGTGTACCACAGAAGAGGGCTTGATAGGTAGACTGTAATATGGAAGATGATATGATCTGAGTCCGGTTGTAAATTTGTATATCACGGAATTCAGGGTACTATTCGAAGGTCATACAACAATAGAAGTCCAATCTAGAGCCCACCTACCAGGATTCCGCAGTTAGAGAAGTGGCTGGGTATGGAATGGGGAAGCGATTGGTCGGTATTGCGATATAAGATCATGAGTGAAAACGTGAACCCGCAAGTCCGCCTACCTGTGTAGCTAGACATTTTCTGAAAAACGAATAAGTGACAAGAAAGATAAAGTTCATGGAAAAGAGAAACGGATATTTGGCTAAGTATAGAAGACGGAAAAGAAGGGCTAATATATTCACATTTGTAATAGATATCCCATTTCCTGGAAAGATCTTTTCTGCATGTTTCTGGAGAAGTTATATACTTATTGTATATACTTGGAAAAACATGTGAAGGTGGCGGGAACAGAAAAAAATGACTAGGAATATGAAATTGTCTACGTTCCGGGAAAGAAATTGCAAGGAATGGCTATGGAAAGTGGTCAGATGGGTTTCAAAATAGGCTGAGAAGGGTTCCCAAGGAAACATGAGGCCCCGACAGTCAAATTGTATTGATCAAAACTTTTGAGTTCATACTGTGTAACGCAGAAGAGGGGTTGATGTAGGAATCTAGAAGATGGGCTCCAAGATAGGTTGGTAAGGGTTTCCAAGGAGACATGACAGCCCGATGATCAAATTGTATTGATAAGAACTTTTGAGTGCATACTATGTAACATGGAAGAGGGGCCAATGTAGGAGTCCTGAACTCGCAAGTCCACCAACTCGCGCAACTAGATATTTTCAGAAAAATGACTAAGTGATGATAAATATAAAGTATAGGGAAAAGAGAAACGTGAATTTGGTTAAGTATAGAAGATGTAAAAGAAGGGATAATATATTCACATCTATAATAGATATTCTATTTCCTAGCAAGATATTTTGTGCATGTTTCTGGAGAATTTATATACTTATTGCATATGATTGGAAAGAAGTGCGGAGTTGGCAGGCACAAAAAACAATGACTAGGAATTGGAAATTGTTTGAACCCGCCAACCCAACGATCCAAAAAATAGATTGAAACAAATGGTCGTGGAAAGAGGGCAGACGGGCATCAAAATAGGCTGACAAGGGTCTTGGAAGAGACATGAGGGTCCGATGGTCAAATTGTATTGATTGGAAATTTTAGTGCATACTGTGTAACACAGAAGATGGCTAATGTAGGAGTCCAGAAGTCATTTTTTATATATTGGAAGCAGGGGGGACTGTTTGCAGGTCAAGGAAGATTGGAAGTGCAATTCGCATGTCCGGGAATCCGCAAGTAAAAAAATTCGGGTAAGTATAAAATTAGAGGCGCGAAAGAGATTTCCATAAATGGTGAAATATGGAAAGCATATGTAGGGGCTTCAAAATGGGGTGACAGTAGGTCCCCATGAGACGTGAGGACCCGAAGGTCAAATTGAAGGTCTCAAAAATTTTGTGTGAAAATTGTGTATTACGGAAGAGGATATGATGTGGGAGTGCGGAAACAAATTTGTATATGGCGAAGGTCCGGGTGTTGTTTGCAAGCCACATAACAATGGAAGTTCAATATAGAGCCCTCCTGTCTAGGAATTCATGATATGAAAAGTTCCTAGGCATCGAATGGCTATTGGTTAGTCGGAGTTGCATTTTCAAAAAAACATCTAAGTAACGAGAAAGAGAGAGTAGAGAGGAAAAAGAAACAACAATTTGGTCAGGTATAGAAGAGGGAAAAGAAGGTACAATATATTCAAATCTGCAATAGATATTCCATTTCCTGGCAATATCTTTTCTGTATGTTGCTGGATAAGTTGTATACATATTGCATATACTTGGAAAGAAATCTAAAGGTAGCAGGCACATGAAATAGTGTCTAGAAATTTGAAATTTCTTGAACCCACGAACTCGACGATATGCCAAAGAGATGTCAAGAAATTGTCAAGTGTGGAAAGCAGTCGGATGAGATTCAAAATAGGGTGACAGGTTCTTGAGGAGCCATAAGGCCCCGAGTGTCAAATTGTATAGGGTGAAATCATGAAGGTGGGTTACATTTTCGTGACAATCAGGTCTCCAAAATTCCGAAAAACATTTTTTCGGCCGAACTAATAATATTTTTCGACCGAAAACAAAAACGTCAAATCGAACGGTGCAATAACCGCCCCCTCAATTTACGTGTACAAATTTGGTCGGCCGGATATTTTCTTTCCGACAATCTGTTTTCGGCCAAAAGATGGTTTATATATGAACAACACATCGAAATTGGAATGTTTTTCAAAATTTTTGTGGTAAGCCACTGTGTGACCTCGTTTGCAGTCGCGTGAGCGTAGCGAACGAGAGGTTGTGTCGTGAGCGTAGGGAGGTTGTGTCGTGAGCGGTTGTGTCATGAGCACAGGGAGGCCATGTCATGAGCGGTTGTGTTGTGAGCGGGTTGTGTCGTGAGCGGTTGTGTTTGCTGAGGTCGCCGGGAGGTTGCGAGCGCAGCCGACGAGAGTGCAACCGAGGTCGCCGGGAGGTCGTGAGCGCAGCGGACGGGAGCGCAACCGAGGTCGCCGGGAGGTCTTGATCGTAGCGGACGGGAGTGCAACCGAGGTTGAAGGGAGGTCATTGCGTTTGCAATAGGTAAGTCTCTAAACGCAAATATTCGTTTTAAATCTATGTGTAAAATATTCGTTTTAAATCTAAATATTCATTTTAAATCTATAGATGTATGTGCAAAATATTCGTTTTAAAGGCATGCAATGGAATTAAATTTACAGAATGGAAATAAATGCATATATTAGTTATGTTCGTTTATTGATAAATATTCGGTTCTGTTTAAAGTCTGAACCTACATATGCATGTAATAGTTCTGTTCGTGCATTGACTCATATTCGACTCTATTAAAGTTTGGAACATATATGTATGCATATAATAGCTCTGTATGTTTATTGATACATATTAGACTCTGTTTTAAAGTTCTGAAACACATATACGCAGATATTGGCTCTGTTCGTTCATTGATATGTATATTCGACTCGGTTTAAGGTTTTGAAACATATATATGTATGCATATAATAGCTCTGTACATTTATTGATGCATACTAGGCTCTGTTTTAAAGTTTTGAAACACATATACAAACAAAGCCAATATCTGCGTATATGTATGTTTATTGATACATATTATATTCTGTTATAAAGTTCTGAAACACATATACGTAGATATTGGCTCTGTTCGTTCATTGATATGTAAATTCGACTCGGTTTAAGGTTTTGAAACATATATATGTATGCATATATTAGCTCTGTACATTTATAGATACATATTAGGCTCTGTTTTAAAGTTTTGAAACACATATACGAACAGAGCCAATATCTATGTATATGTATGCTTATTGATACATATTATACTTTGTTTTAAAGTTCTGAAACACATATACGCAGATATTGGCTCTGTTCGTTCATTGATAGGTATATTCGACTCGGTTTAAGGTTTTGAAACATATATATGTATGCATATAATAGCTCTGTACATTTATTGATGCATATTAGGCTCTGTTTCAAAGTTTTGAAATACATATACGCATATATTTGTTCTGTTCATTCATTGATATGTATATTCGACTCTGTTTAAGGTTTTGAAACATATATACACATATATTCGCTCTGTTCGTTCACTGTTACATATTTGATTCTGCTTTAAGAAAAATGATTTCCAGAATTAAGTCTACAATTAAATCCTATAGTCTATTTACTGAATTTCGAATAACCATTGTCCTAGGTTATTGCATGCATACCATCATTAAGGATACCATTAGAGTAATAACCAATTCTTCCAACAGAGGTAGAATACAAAATATTTTACACATACATCTATAGATTTAAAATGAATATTTAGATTTAAAACGAATATTTTACACATACATCTATAGATTTAAAAACACAATGAATGTATGGTGTGTAAAATATTTGTTATGTTTAAATTTGTAAAATATTCGTTTTAAATCTATAGATGTATGTGTAAAATATTCGTTTTAAATCAGATTGTTTCTAATTCATAAACCCTAAATATTTCCTTGAAATTTGACATCAAATGGTTTTTCTTTATTCCGGGATTGGTAGAATCCTAATTCGGAACCTTTCAATTTTCCCAAAGATATGATGACACAATTTTTTATTCATTAAGTGAGATGGTAGTGCCTTTGGATTTGGTGGATAAATCCTTTGTTGCATGAGCTCGTATGCATATCTATGGCCTCTCAATTTTTTATACGATGTTGTCCCAATTATTAAAAGATGGTGACTACCATTACCTTCATGATTTGACATTAATCATCGTGTAGGAAAAAATACATAATCATTGATCACATCCTTTTACAAATTTGCGTTCCTAGTGCAAATACAAGGAATGAAAAAAAAATTAAAGAGTTGATAAAAACAAATAATAACATTGAAACCCCTTTTAAATAAAAACAACTCGGAAGTGATGAGCACAAGTTTCGAGAAAAGAAGTTGTATGTAATTAAGAAACTTATAAAAAATAAAAATAAAAA
>JASDQU011314061.1:0-24657 GCA_032191745.1 Picea mariana
GGAGGTTTCCATGGATTTCATCACAGGGTTACCAAACTCTGAAGGAAAGAGTGTCATCATGGTGATTGTTGATAGACTGACCAAGTATGCACACTTTTGTGCACTCTATCATCCCTTCAAAGCTGGTACAGTTGCCACCACATTCATGGAGACAGTTCAAAAGCTACATGGTAGCCCAAAGATTATTGTATGTGACAGAGATCCCATCTTTACTGGACATTTTTGGACATAATTATTTTCTTGTTTGGGTACTTAATTGGCTCATAGCTCATCCTATCATCCTCAATCTGATGGAAAAACCGAGATAGTGAACAAATGTCTGGAAGGCTACCTTCGTTGCTTTGTCTCAAATAAACAAACACAATGGTTCAAATGGTTACCCTTGGCAGAATGGTGGTATAACACTTCCTTTCATACTGCAACAAAAATGACACCATTTATGGCACTTTACGGATACCACCCTCCTTCCATCACTTCTTCTCTAAAAGAAAAATCTAAGGTTCAAGTAGTGGAAGATCACATCGAGAATCAACAACAATTTCTCCAAATCTTAAAGGACAACTTGACCATGGCACATAATCGCATGAAACAACAAGCAGATCAACATCGTAGTGAAAGAAGTTTTGAAGTAGGGGATTGGGTATTTTTAAGACTATAACCATACAAACAGATGCCCCTCAAGCAAGCCAAGAAGGATAATAAATTATCACCAAAGTACTATGGCCCTTATAAGGTGTTGCAAAAGATTGGTACTGTTGTTCCAGAGTCTGTACTTAAGGCTTAGAAGTACAGTGTCTAGGCATCCGAAAGTGAGTAAGGGGTAGAAAAGGAAGAAATGTCAACCTACGGCAAGGGAAGCTAGGGTTGATTTCTAGGTTGTTGTCTAGCTTCCAATTGTTCCTGGATGTTTATGTCCCTTTCAATCGCTGTCGACGAACGTTCCAGTTCTACCCGGATAGTGGCTATTTTAAGAATAGTATCAAAAAGATTCAAGGCAATATGTGTTTGATCTGATAGTCCGGGTTCAATATTAGGCTGTCTTGTCACAGGGACAGTCATAGAGGAACAAAATAATAAGAAAATCTCAATACTTTTTAGATGTTGTCTTGATTTTAGTCGTATAAAGGAGAGTTTATAGCTCCGGTAGTCAAAACAGGGTGCAAACCAAAGGCCCTTTCCCGTAACTGAGTTATATTTTAATAAATGTGTATGAGGTGTAAGAAAAACATTAAGCTATCTATCATGTAAGGCTCCTATCAATGGACAATCTCACTCATAAACAGAGGAACAAAAAGATAAAGAAATAACCTGATGAATCATAAAAGATATATAGAAATTTAAAGTGTTTATTGGTCTTATACCTGCTGATAGCCGGTACAGAGGAAAAACAGTAAACAATATAAAAAACTAAAATTTATTCACTATAGTAGAGGTTGTACTAAATTATAGCGAAGCATTCATCAGATACATATATGAAATGAAATTAAATATGAAATATAAGGAAACAAACTCATAACACAGTCGTGACAGAATCAAGAATCTTCAGATTTGCTTCATATTAACTCTCAAGGGAGAAAAATCTCTATTACAATCGACCCAAAAAGGTCTAGCCTTTGTTCCTTCCTTCTATTGTATATTTATACAGTTTTACATATGATGGAATCTCAATCGTTCCAGGATTTTTAGTTACAACAAGAAGGAGATTAATCGTTTCATTTCTTTATCTTTGTCTTTATTTGGTACCAGAAGCCTGTCCCTTTGCATGCTCGGTACAAGTGACACATTTTTCCACCAGCTGAGATATCAACCTAGAAGGTTCCGCTTAACAATTGGCCTAAAAAATATAACAATCTCTGACTAATTGTGGTAACCTTTCTTCCATTTGTCGGTCTAGGGTGTCGATAGTGCATAATCGCACACTTGGTTTAATAATCCATTTATCTATTTGAACTATGTCTGCCAGAGTTACTTGTGAGATTTCGGCTAAATCTCTGCCTTCTTTCTCATTTATATCAAGCGAGAATTTCGCTATATTTATTTGGTTCAGAGTCTCAACATTTCTCTCACTATCAATGCCTAACAGACTTCCATCTATAGAACCGAAGGCCTCTTCCCAGGATTTCCTTACCCTCTTGGCTTGCAATTTGCCTTCTGATATGCTGTGTTCCCATTCTTTCAACAAAATATTACCTCGGGTTTGTTTCGAAATGGAAAATTCAGAACTATTTGCCAATTCCCTGTTTGTTGTAGCTATTACAGCCTCTTGAAATGCGACCCGAGCTACTCCAGCTTCTCTCTCTCTGATAGATAAATTTTCCAATACTTGATCAATAAGCAGGCAGTTGTCCCAAATCGTCTTGACCTTGGCAAGTAAACTTCGTTGAGCTGTAGAAACTCTGCTCCAAATCTCCATATGCTGGGACTGGAATATCCCGATATTCATAACCTGGCTTTTAGTGAACTCTAATCTAACCTGTAGCTGCCCTATCAAGTCTCTTTGCTGGCCTAACTGTATTTGACTGGTCTGAGCTACCAGCTCTGCTTGTTTGAGCTTAGCTTTGAGCAGCTTGATTTCCTTTTTATCGTCCATCCTTGCTTGTTCTATTCCTGTGTTTGCCTAGTCCTGGGCAGCTTCCTCGGCTGTGGCTACTTTAGCTTCTAAGGTTTTGATGAGGTGATTATTTCACTTCAGCTGATTTTTCAAAACCCCGACTGAAAATTGGTTTTCCGTAGCATATGCCCCTAATGTCCCGGCTATTTTTGTTGCAAACTCTTCTTTCTTCTTATCTTTCCCGTCGGTCAACACCTTAAATTTCTTGGTTGTTGATCTAGCTTCTTGATAGAAATCTCTTTTTACCACAACTTTTCTCTTTTTATCAAAAAAGAACTCATTTGGAGGGAGCTCTTCCATCCTTATAGGTCTCAATTCTTCATTGAAAATCCACCCTGCGTCTATGTTCCCTTGAGTTGACTGTAAGGGAGTAATGGAGGCGATGGGATCTCCGATTCGCTTAGCTAATTGGCCTAGAGTGGCAATTGGAGTCTTCTTTTTCAGTGGATTGAGAGTTTTGATTTCTGGTTTCAGGCTCTTAGTTTGCTCTTCCCTATCCTGGTGTTCTTCTTATCTGGGTGTTGAATCTTTTGAGCCTTCAGCTCCTTTTTGCTACGCCTCTGCTATTATTGGATTCTCACCCCGCAATACTGGGGGAAGACAACTCCGCTGATGTTCTTGGAATTTTAAAACATCAACCCTTTCTTCGGGTGCTAGGGCTTGTATCTAAGCCAACACCTCGACATAAGATCTTGTGCCTCGAAAAATGTCATCCGAGGGTGAATTTTTGTGCTCAAACCTTTTAAGCTCGCAATTGGATAAGTTGTTACTTACGATCCTATGTGGATCATGCTTCTTGAATTCGAAATGAATCAATTTTAGGTCTTCCAGGGTTGCTGCCTCAGCTTTAGCATGCCCAAAATCTAACAAAGAATAGGAATTTAAATGAATAGGAAAAGGTGGCCATACCTTMTTAGGATATCCCTTAAGTTCCTTACTTACACCAYCGATTACGGTTTTCCTGGCAATCTCACGACAAGCCAGCCTATCGGGTATGAATAGTGGTAAGGCATTCAGAGGAACAGAAGCGCCAAAAACCCTGAGATATGAAAATTCTGCTTCCACGTACCAATCGGCTATACTACTCAGATTTACCATGATACTATCTGAGATACTGGGTGKTGGGTGGCCGAAGATAGTGACATGCAGCGGTACCATTACCCAGTTAAATATTTCATACACAAAATCTGAAGCTTTGTCTTCCCACAACTTTGAATGGTAGACGTGGATGGGCTCAACCTCTGATGGAGTCCAGCTCCAACTCATTAAGGGAAAAGGCRTCAGAAAACACATGGCGTCCATGATATACGCGGACACAAAGAATGAAGCGATCTTTCTTCTCTCTTTMTGCGCTTGATACTCTGTAACTCGATTGGTCAAACTATCAGATAGTAGTTTAGCCTAGCCAAAGGAATAGCCTTCAGCGACCGAATGAATTAGAGGCACCCACTGAAGGAAAAAATGTGTGGTGTCCTCTCTCCCATATAATCTGCAGGTCATCATAGCCACATATTTGAACTGTGGTTCCAGAGAAGATATTGAATATATACCATTACTGTCCGCCCTGAACTTCGCAGGGTGTGAAACCCAATCTTTGATTAAACCAGACATAGTCTTGTCGTATTGCACACATTCCTTCTATTTAAATTCTCCAAGAATTCGGCATTGTATGTAAGGTCTGGCATGGTTGGCAACTTGTACATAGCCTGCAATTGTTCGGGTCTGAAAGTTCCAATGGTGACCCTCTGCTCGTTGACGATGGTTCTGGTTGGTATATCTACATGGTCTAATGCCCACCAGACCATATCATAGTAAGGGATCAAACATGGCCTAGCCGCTACTTTATGCATTTGAGCCTGGATGACGATCTTATATTTGGTGATCAGGTCGTCTTTTTCATTTTCACTGGAATCATCCGAAACATCTACCAATTCGGACTGTAGAACCTCATAAATATATGACCAGGTCCTGACAGAGTCAACACTTCGAGGTGAAGTATCAGAAACGTTGTCTGAACCTTGTCCTAAAACCTCAACAGTGGCTTTAGACGCTTTTCACGGGGCCATGGTGGGGGATTCTACTTTAGCTCTCCTGCGATAACAATATGTATACATACAGAAATTAGTTCGCTCTAGAAAGGTTTTCTCTACGTAGAATAGGAATGAAATTTGTGACAACAAATAAAAGATCCATGCCTTCGACCATTTAAAACTAGGTCGTCCTTAGGAACAGAATGGTCAAATCATTCTTAAATATAAATTTAGCAATAAAAACCAAATCCTTACTTGTCAATTCACCTCATTTCCAATTAATGTCTTAGATTTTGACAGTTCGTAATGCAAGTTGGCGCAAGGAAAGTTTAAAATTGCCTCGTAGACTGTGCATATTAATTTTCGTATTAGAACATTGGCAATGTTGGCTTAGCTTAATTAATCAGGCCTTTTTGAATGTTAATTAATCTTCGACATTCGTCTCATCGGGAGCTTTCACTTTAACCCTTTAAACCTCTAAAACCCAAGGTTGTGATAATTAGCTTTGGTTAATAAAAAAACATAACCATGATTAGGCGTTTAATTAATTACGTTTTTATTTATATCGTGACTTCGCGACTCGGGGCTTCGAAGGTATAGCTTCTGAGGGAAAACATGTTGAGTTGCGAATTCCCGACAGAGCTTAACCGCGGTTAAGCTTTTTACCTTTAACATTAACCTGGGTTACTAAAACAAGAAACTCGCGGTTTCGGCTGTCGGGGTTATGACGGTAAGAATTTTGGAGCTAGCAAACGCCGAGACACGAAATCCCGATGATGCTTAACTATGGTTTAGAGTATCTTTACTCTCAGTACTGATCTGGGTAAACTTTTTTTTTTTAAACTATTTCATCGTTTCGTCCCTCAGGACTTGTAAACTATGTGATCTATAACTTCCGACATGCGACATCTCAAGGTAAAAAGGAGAGACTCGTTTAAACGATTAAAAGAAAATAAATCATTCCTTAAGAGTATGATAGCCATCGCTACTTGCATGATGAGACTCCTAATAATTTGGGGAAAATAAAGGAGAATACCAAAACCAGCTTTCGATTTCAAGCGTTAGGATATAAAATTTAAAAAAGGCTAAAAAAAAACAAAGGCGGCTCCAACATAGGCTCTAGCTAGGGATCCTGTTTTCCTACAAGACGAAAAGAACAGTAGACCACGTGCCTATATTGGGTAAATGGAGTCAATGGCATTAATCGAGTGAAAATGTTCCTTAGAACAGGATACCGAAGGGGAAAGGGACTTCGTCTTTTACCTTCAAAAAGCTTTCAAAACTCAGATACTTTTTGCACTTGGCTGTAGTCCCTTTCACGAATTTCTCCTTCTCGTTACTGAATTCGGGTCTGCGTTGAGACAATAAAAACAATTCTAGGAGACCCAACAGATCTTGTGGTTGTCGGCTTGCATCAAAAGAAACATTTTTTTATGTTTTTAATCAGGGAGCCCTGTCTAAACTTGGGATGTAGATCGGGTTTTGAAAAAATTGGTTACCAGAGCAGAATGATATTCATGTATAACAATATTACAGATATCTCAGATATTTCTTCACTGCCAGCGAGCCTGTTCAGTACCCCGGTGAAGTTATCTGGCCCTTTTTACTGAATTTCCTTTCACCACTTCGAAATATATTTATGCATTTAAATGATGAGACGAGGGAAATGATTTTTGAATTTCCTTTCATCGTCTTTTGGACTAGATGGGGGCAATCATTTTTGAATTTCCTTTCACCACCTGCCTTATAATTTTCTTTTTTAGAGTGCGAAGTGGGGGCAATCAGTTTGTATGAGGGATGATATCTGTGTAACATTTTGCATTATAGGTCTGCCAACTTAATTTGATTACTCGGTACCAACCTTCCCTTAACTTTCACAACACCTTCGTTCGCAGGGAGAAAGGGAAAAATTAACTTTTTTGGGGTGTTCTATTTGAGCAAGCCTCAATCCTCCGAAACTGTTGAAAAACCTAGAAAAGTCAGGATCACTTAAACGTCACTTTGTTTAGCAAGGGACCGAGGAGTTGTGAAGACTAGCTTACTTTTCACAATCTGCTTTGAAGCTTTCAAGGTTAAAACGTAATCTCTTCCCCCTACGTATGTGAAACCGGAAAGATGTTGGATTTTTCAAAAGGTAAACCTGAAAGCAAAAAAGGGTGACAGATAGAGATCTACGGACTAAAAAACGGGGGTCAAAAATCAAAACTGACTCTTGAAAATCTTTTTCGGGGGTGCTTTACTTTGGGTGACTTATTCATTTCATCTTATTCTTTCGTAAATGCTTAGCCATGGAAATGTTCCTTTATTTATTATTTCAGATGATATTTCTGTATTCTTATGGGGTTATCTTGGTTTCCTTTGAGAACCCTTCAAAACAAGTCTTTTAGGAATTCTCACCTTTATCGTACCGTTTCATTTTCTTTCCAAACTATCAAAAATCTTTTTTATCACCTGTTTAAGCTAGTTTATTTTTTGATACACGACTTTCTGTTTATTTCTCCTGCTCATTTTGTTTGCAGCTAAAATCCTGTAAAAAGGCAAATATGAAGGTTATCAAGGATTTTTGAAAGGTGTCAAAAATTTACGAAAGGAAAAGAAATTTAAAATAGCTATGTGAAATGAAATATATATACATATGTAACAAATTCTATATATGAATATACAAATCTTTTTTTCTTTTTCTCTGTTTTTTTTTTTTTGGCGACTGCTTATGTCATATAATGCTTCAGGTAATGCCCATTGACAGGGGTGTTGATGATTTCACCGTCTAGATTTTCTAGTAGTAAATAATTTTTTCCTTCGAGAGCCGAGACTTTGAATGGCCCATACTAGAGGTGATCGAATTTACCATGTTTCATTGTTTCTTCCCTCCTCGCATCCCACCTTAATACTAAATCACCTGGAAGTAAATCTCTATCCTTTGCCCTACGGTCGAATAATGCCTTCATGTCATCTTGATACTTCTCCAACCTTTCATCTACTTCAACCCTGTGTTGTTGAACCTCGATTAGCTGGTTTATCCTTCTAGTGACATGATTAGGTTCTTCTTTCTGATCTTGCCACAATTTCATCACGGGGAGTGCTAAATTTATAGGTAACACCGCATCTGTCCCATATACCATCTAAAAAGGGGAAATGCCGATAGACTTTTTAGTGCCTATGTGATTCGCCCACAAGGCGTACTTTAAATGCACATGCCAAGACTTTTTGTTTTCATCCAACACTTTCTTAATTATATTGATCAGGCTCTTGTTAGATGACTCGGCTAGTCCATTTCCTTGGGGGTAGTACATTGTAGAATGGACAAGAACGATATTATACTTTTGGTAGAAGCTGATCATAGCCATAGATTTGAAAGCTTGGGCATTATCTGTGATTATCTTTCGGGGGCAGCCAAATCTTGACAAGATATTGTCTTCTAAGAAATCTATTACCACCGAGTCAGTTGCCCTTTTGGTTGGAATAGATTCTACCCATTTAGTAAAGTAGTCTGTGGAAGTTAAGCTCCACTTGTGTTGGGCGCTAGAATGTGGATTAATCTCTCCTATAAAATCTAGCCCCCATTGTTGAAAAGGGGCTTCAATTTTGACCGAAACTAAAGGTAGTGCTGGGAGTTTCTATTTGCCTGCAAATAGATGACAAGGGTTACAGGCTCGAACCTTGGCGTTAATGTCTGAGAAAAATTTTGGCCAGTAATACCCAGCCCTCAGAATTTTGTAAGCTGTGGCCCTCCAAGCGTGATTTCCTCCACACACTCCTTCGTGAAATTCACTTATAACCCTTTCTGTTTCCGATTCGACTAAGCAGATTAACAAGAAACCGAGTGGGTATTTCCAATAGAGTTGATTTTCGACAATACAATACTTAACTACATGAAGCTTTAAAGTCCTGACTTTTGATGGCGATAGTTCACTCAGGCATTTTAGAGTCAGCGGGTAGGATACTATGTTTCTATACCATTCTGATGATATGAACTTCTCCTCGATCTTAATTGCATTTGTTCGTTCATCAAGCTCGTTTATGTTCATGTCTTCCTCACATTCCTGCAGGCAGTTTATATCCAGAGCTCTGAGATTTGATTCAGCCAAAAGTTTGGCCAGGCCTTGTCCCTTTATCAGTTTAGTAGGTTTGATTTCCAGGTCAAATTCTTGAATCTTGGCAAGCCATCGTCCTCTTTTCCCATCGTTGTCTGGTTGTACCAAAATATCTTTCACAGAACTTGTAGGTACGTACGCGATTATCTTCGAGTGTRGTACATATGTTCTAAATGCCTTCAGTGATTTTACCATGGCATACACTTGTTTTTCTATTATATCGTATTTAAGTTCTATGTCTCTGAGGCTCTTGCTGAAAAAAGAAATCGACTGTTTGAAACCCTCTTCGTTTTTTTGGAGGAGCACCGCAACAATCGTGTGTTCGGAGGCAAACGAGAAAATAAGAAATTATTTTAGATAATCGGGGCTTGCCAATACAGGTGCCTCAGCTATGAATTTCTTAATGTGTGTGAACGAGGCTTTGGCCTATATTGTCCACTTTACTTCGCTGTTCTTTTTCAGCATATCTGTGATCAATTTTACAATTTCAGTGAAATTTGGGATAAATCTTCGTAAAAAAATTATTTTTCAAAAGAAAGATTGAATTTCTTTTACATTTCTAGGAATGTTTATAGTGTCTATCGCTTCAACCCTCTTAGGATCAATCTTAATTCCATCCTTAGATATAATATGACCCAAAAGTTTACCTTCTTGCATGGCAAAGTGTGATTTCTTGGGGTTTAAGGACAGACCAAACCTGCGGCATTTTTCGAATGTTTGTTTAAGATGTACCAAATGCTCTTCGTCGGATTTGGAGAAAACCATTAAATCATCAAGATAGATGACTACGAACTTATCCCTCTCTCCGATGAAAGCGATGTCCATAGCACGTTGGAATGTGGCTCCTGGATTCATCAAACCGAAAGGCATTTTATCATACATGAACGTAACCCAAGGGGTAGTAAAAGTTGTTTTTTCTTTATCGTGTTCATTCATGGCAATTTGATTATATCCAGAGAAACCGTCAATCATAGACATTCTGTTCGCCCTAACTACCCTTTCTAGCACGTGATCCATTTTAGGTAGTGGATAGTTGTCTTTAAGGGAGGACTTATTTAGATTTCTGAAATCCACGCACAGTCTAATTTCCCCACTCTTTTTTCTGACTGAGACCAGGTTTTCCACCCAGTCGGAATATCTTAGAGGTACTATAATTTTCGCCTCTAAAATTTTCTTCACTTCTCTCTTGACCACAGGCAATAAAATGGGATTGATCTGCCTAAGATTTTGTCTAAAGGGTTTGACCCCAGGCTTTAGAGGTATCTTGTGATCGATCATGGTAGTGTCGTAGGTTCTTAACTTGTCGTAAGACCAGGCGAAAACATCTTTAAATTGTCTGAGTAGGTCCTTATACTTTCCTTTTATTTCAGGGGGGASGAGTTTAGATATTTTAACAATCCTGGACTCTTCTTTGGTTCCTATGTCACAGTCCTCAACCTCTTCTGGTTGGGGTTGTAAGGTGGATTTTACAGGTATGTTGTTTTGATCAAACAGTCTTTCCAGAGGGATCAGTCCTTTTGGAATCTGGTTATTTTTTAGGACCAGCATTTGATGATTCGCGATTTTGTCTTGGAAATCTTGAGGGTCCTCTCTTTCTTGCATGATCCATATATGGTCATTCTAATTTTCTTGATCCGCGTGAGTTTAGGAAAATTCACCTACTGCTTCAAGAAACTTCTTAATTTTTTCATCATCCTCAAAAACCTGCCAGTGCTAGATATTATCCGGTATAGATGGTCTGTGTCTTATCTCTATGTGATATTTCAATTTAAAGGTTGTAGGAGGAGTGAAAGTTGAAGCTGCTTTAGCTAATGCATCAACCTGTAAGTTTTTTGTGCGTGGGATGAAGTGGACATTTACAGATGAGAAAAAGTTATCCATTAGATCCGAGGCACAATTTTTGTATGCTCTTAATCTGGGATGCTTGGCCTGGTATTGTCGATTTATTTGTTTGACTATCAACTCCGCATCTCCATATATCTCTAGGTTTTTTATTTTTAGCCTCCTGCCTCTAATCCTAAGACCAAGGCTTCATATTCACATACATTGTTAGTATAATCTATAAGGGACAACGAACCTTTCTTCAGGTGCCACAAAAATCACTCCAGCACTAGCCCCTTCGCAAGACAAGGCACCGTCAAAAAACATTTTCCAGATACCAATGCTACACATATCCTCGGTCATGTAACCTGACTCTTCATGCTCTATATTGTTTTCCTCTGTGCAACCATCTAAACCATCGTCAAAAGATAAGATACAATTTCCTAAATCTTGATCTGCAATGTAAATAGGGAAATTGTTCGGATTTTGAGGGTCGCTTACTGTATATGCTAACCTTGTCTCTCTGTACAACCGAGTAAATTGCCCACCAAACACAGGAATCATGGCGTACGTCATATCCATTTGAAGAGAACCCCCCAGCTTGGCTCCCCATGACCTAGACAATAGTAAGTCGTATTTGGGGGGAATATCAGCAATGACCACATCCATCAAGATGCTCTTAACTGGGACCTGTGCCAGGGTGACTAGTAAATCCTTTATCATTCCCATACACTTAAATTTTCTCAAATCAAATGAGTAAATATCTTTGTAAGGTCTGGTGATCTGGAGACCCAATCCGTCCATAATAATTTTAGGCATCATGTTATGTGAGGCTCCGGAGTCTAGCATGCAATTATGTAGCAGTTGATCGTATACGTTTAAGGTGATATAAAAGGGAGAAACAGTGTCTTTGGCTCCTTCAAAATGTGGACCAAAAGTGATGTTGGGATTATCATCTTCCAGGTTCAAAACGTCAGATTGGATTTCTAGCTCTAAAACACCTATCACTTTGGTAATCTGATTTCGATAAACTGGGTTTTTCGCTAACTCTACCAGAGGAATTGGTATCTTAATTTTATTTATCTCATTTTCAAAACTGAAAACTCTGCTCACCTTGTTTGTTTCTCTATTTGGGACTTCTGAATCCTTCTTTTCCAACTTATTTGTCTGGACTGCCTTATTACTCATGATCTTGGTTAAAGGTCTATTTGTATTAGATGCTTCGGTTTCCTGTGTTTCAGTCTCAACCTTTTCCACTTCGGGTTCTTGCGCGTTTACTACTTTCGCTTTGTTGTTAGGTAACACGGTTTCTTCTGGGGTAGGCTCATAAGTTTGACCTCTTGTGAGAATTTTCTTAGGTTGAGTAGTTGAAATAGGCTTACCCTTAGATCTCAAGTTATACCTAGGTTGGACCTCGGCCATTATCATACTGGTTTCTTCTTGATAACTACAAAGGTCAGTGTAATCTCTTTCTTCACCCTCAATAGACGATTGTTGAGTGTTTAGAGATTTTTCATAATCCTCTCTAGTCAAATAAGGTTGTGTGCAGTCATCACCCAAGTTCGTGACATCATCCTCTAAATCTCTAAAATCTTGGAGATCATTCCCTCCTATAAATTTTTCGTTCTTTAGGGGAGTTTGTATTTTCTGATCTTCATTTTGTATCTGCCTTTGCTGGTTTGGGGGATTGGGATTCCTCCTGAAATCCTTTTTGGCGAAAGAATCGGCTTTGGCCTGTTCTAGCTCCATTCTGGATATCTTATTAGACAGTTCCTTAATTAGCTTGGCCATATCGTCTACTTTTTCATCTGTGTATCTATTAGACCCTAACGGCCCTGCTTGTTCTCTAAAGCGTCTAGTTTCTCGGTTTCCCGCTTCTACTTTAGCTTTTAACTTACCAGAAGCCATCATATTTGACTCAATTTCTACAGCGTCATCTTGCATTCGGTTTAGAGTAGCTCCCCTTCTTTCTCGTAAAAGAAGTGCAAAATTTGGTTCAAAAGCCCTCGTGAAAGTTACTTTGGCTGTGGGTTGGGACGGTTTAACCTCGGCTGGGATTTTGTTATACAACTTGTTGAATCTTTGAATAAACTCCATAGCTATTTCTGAATTCTTTTTTCTTAAATACCCAAACTTGGTTAAATAGTATAGGTGGTCCTTTATTTCGCCCCATTGTCTAAGGATAGAATCTTCCAAGGCATCATAGGACAAGATAGATCCTGCAGGTAGACTCCAAAACCAAGTTCGGACCTGACCTTTGAAGGTTTGGACGAAAAGTCTTGAATACACATCTTCATGTTTGAGACCTAGGATGTCTGCGAATTGATCAAATAAATTTATGTGTTCGGCTGCAGTCAGATCTCCTTCCCCAGTGAGTTTTGGCAATTTTTTTATATAATTTTCGGGAAGGTCATGCAGAGGAATGGGCGATACCAAAGGAGCGTATCTTGTTGCCACTTTAGCAAACACTCTGGGAGGGGGGGTAGGCCCTTAGCCTCCAGCTCCTCCCCTAGGAGCACCTCCACCTCCTCCTCCGACAACCCCTCCACCTCCCCCTCCGGCGGCTGCCATCGTTATTAGTGAAAAGTTGTAAAGGGGGTTTTGGAATATTAAAAGTGAATCTTTACTTTCTTCTCGGGGTGAAAACTCTGAGGATGATTGGTAAGGGATGCGAGGGGTTGGCTCTTCAGAATTGCAAGAGATGTAATCAGGAGAACCAACGGGTGTGGAAAATGGATGTGTGAAATATTCTTTGAGACTGTGTGAGGTCGCGAAATTCCACTGAAGAGTCGACGATATATCGACAACAGATAAATTTTCTACAGGACGTTTTCCTTTATGTACTACAAAGGTTATCAGATGGGTTTCGCTTCTAACTTCAAAGCAGTTTGATGTTGGATCTTTAGTGTTGAAAAGAGGGCTGCATGAAATTGAAGGTTCAAAATAACTCTTGGTCTTCAGTTGTGGGTATTTAAGCTAATAGACTGCAAGGGTCGGCTTAAGAGAGCCTCTCGCCTTTAAAATATTCTCAGGATCGGTAACAAGCGTAGTTTGTTTACCATCCGAGTTTTGCCTGGTACTCCTTCATCCGGATGCCAGCTTATTAATCGTGGAGTCACCAAGTGAAAGATTGGAAAGCCTTTAAAAGGTGTGCACTCTTTGTTCACTATCAAAGGGTGGCACTTTCAACGAAAAATGTCGTTTTCCCAGGGAAAAATATTTCGTAACTTCAGTCCCTGGCAACGACGCCAAAAAGATGTTGTTCCAGAGTCTGTACTTAAGGCTTAGAAGTATAGTGTCTAGGCATCTGAAAGTGAGTAAGGAGTAGAGAAGGAAGAAATGTCAACCTTCATCAAGGGAAGCTAGGGTTGATTTCTAGGTTGTTGTCTAGCTTCCAACTGTTCCTGGATGTTTATGTCCCTTTCAATCGTTGCCCACGAACGTTCCAGTTCTACCCGGATAGTGGTTGTTTTAAGAATAATATCAAAAAGATTCAAGGCAATATGTGTTTGAGTTGATAGTCTGGGTTCAATATTAGGCTGTCTTGTCACAGGGACATTCATAGAGGAACAAAATAATAAGAAAATCTCAATACTTTTTAGATGTTGTCTCGATTTCGGTCATATAAAGAAAATTTTATAGCTCTTGTAGTGAAAACAAGGTGCAAACCAAAGGCCCTTTCCCGTAACTGAGTTATATTTTAATAAATGTGTATGAGGTGTAAGAAAAACATTAAGTTTTCTATCATGTAAGGCTCCTATCAATGGAGAATCTCACTCATAAACAGAGGAACAAAAAGATAAAGAAATAACCTGATGAAGCATAAAATATATATATATATCTAAAGTGTTTACTGGTCTTATACTTGTTGATAGCCGGTACAGAGGAAAAACGGTAAACAATATAAAAAACTAAAATTTATTCACTATAGTAGAGGTTGTACTAAATTATAGCAAAGCATTCATCAGATACATATATGAAATGAAATGAAATATGAAATATAAGGAAACAAACTCATAACACAGTCATGATGGAATCGAGAATCTTCGGATTTGCTTTATATTAACTCTCGAGGGAGAAAAATCTCTATTACAATCGACCCAAAAAGGTCCAGCCTTTGTTCCTTCCTTCTATTGTATATTTATACAGATTTACATATGATGGAATCTCAATCATTCTAGGATTTTTAGTTACAACAAGAAGGAGATCAATCGTTTCATTTATTTATCTTTGTCTTTATTTGGTACCAGAAGCCTATCCCTTTGCATGCTCAGTACAAGTGACACATTTTTCCACCAACCGAGATATCAACCTAGAAGGTTCCGCTTGACAATTGGCCTCAAAAATATAACAATCTTTGACTAATTGTGGTAACATTTCTTCCATCTGTCGGTCTAGGGTGTCGATAGTGCACAATCACACACTTGGTTTAATAATCCATTTATATATTTGAACTATGTCTGCCAGAGTTACTTGTGAGATTTCGTTTGAATCTCTTCCTTCATTCTCATTTATATCAAGCGAGGATTTCACTATATTTATTTGGTTCAGAGTCTCAACATTGTTCTCACTATCAATGCCTAATAGACTTCCATCTATAGAACCGAAGGCCTCTTCCCAGGATTTCCTTACCCTTTTGGCTTGCGATTTGCCTTCTGATATGCTGCATTCCCATTCTTTCAACAAAATATTACCTCGGGTTTGTTCCGAAATGGAAAATTCGGAACTATTTGCCGATTCCATGTTTGTTGTAGCTATTATAGCCTCTTGAAATGCGACCTGAGCTGCTCCAGCTTCTCTCTCTCTGACAGATAAGTTTTCCAATACTTGATCAATAAGCAGGCAGTTGTCCCGAATCGTCTTGACCTTGGCAAGTAAACTTCGCTGAGCTGTAGAAACTCTGATCCGAATCTCCATGGTCTGGGACTGGAATATCCTAATATTTATAACCTGGCTTTCAGCGAACTCTAATCTAACCTGTAGCTGCCCTATCAAGTCTCTTTGTTGGCCTACCTGTATTTGACTGGTCTGAGCTACCATCTCTGCTTGTTTGAGCTTAGCTTTGAGCAGCTCGATTTCCTTTTTATCGACCATCCTTGCTTGTTCTATTCCTGTGTTCGCCTGGTCCTCGGTAGCTTCCTCGGCTATGGCTAGTTTAGCTTCTAAGGTTTTGATGAGATGATTCTTTCGCTTCAGCTGATTTTTCAAAACCCCGACTGAAAATTGGTTTGCTGTAGCAAATGCCCCTAATGACCTGGCTATTTCTGTCGCAAACTCTTCTTTCTTCTTATCTTTCCCATCGGTCAACACCTTAAATTTCTTGGCCATTGATCCAGCTTCTTGATAGAATTCTCTTTTTACCACCGCTTTTCTCTTTTTATCAAAAAAGAACTCATTTGGAGGGAGCTCTTCCATCCTTATAGGTGTCAATTCTTCATTGAAAATCCACCCTGCGTCTATGTTCCCTTGAGTTGACTGTAAGGGAGTAATGGAGGCGATGGGATCTCTAATTTTCTTAGCTGATTGGCCTGGAGTGGCAATTGGAGTCTGCTTTTTCGGTGGATCGGGAGTTTTCATTTCTGGTTTCGGGCTCCTAGTTTGCTCTTCCCTGTCCTGGTGTTCTTCTTGTCTGGGTGCTGAATCTTTTGAGCCTTCAGCTCCTTTTTCCTGCGCCTCTGCTGTTATTGGATTCTCACCCTGCAATACTAGGGGAAGACAACTCCGTCGATGTTCTTGGAATTTTAAAACATCGGCCCTTTCTTCGGGCGCCAGGGCTTGTATCTGAGCCAACACCTTGACATAAGATCTTGTGCCTCGAAAAATGTCATTCAAGGGCAAATTTTCGTGCTCAAACATTTTAAGCTTGCAATTGGCTAAGTGGTTACTTACGATCCTATGTGGATCGTGCTTCTTGAATTCGACATGAACCAATTTCAGCTCTTCCAGGGCTGTCGCCTCAGCTTTAGCATGCCTGAAATCTAACAAAGAATAGGAATTTAAATGAATAGGAAAATTTGGCCATACCTTCTTAGAATATCCCTTAAGTTCCTTGCTTATGCCACCGATTACGGTTTTCCTGGCAATCTCACGACAAGCCATCCTATCGGGTATGAATAGTGGTAAGGCATTCGGAGGAACAGAAGTGCTGAAAACCCTGAGATATGAAAATTCTGCTTCCACGTACCAATCGGCTATACTACTCAGATTTACCAAGATACTGTCTGAGATCCTAGGTGGTGGGTGGCCAAAGATAGTGACATGCAGCGGTACCATTACCCAGTTAAAGATTTCATACACAAAATCTGAAGCTTTGTCTTCCCACAGCTTTGAATGGTAGATGTGGATGGGCTCAACCTTCGATGGAGTCTAGCTCCAACTCATTAAGGGAAAAGGCGTCAGAAAACACACATCATCCATGATATATGCGGACATAAAGAATGAAGCGATCTTTCCTCTCTCCTTCTGCACTCGATACTCTGTAACTCGACTAGTCAAACTATCAGATAGTTGTTTAGCCCAGTCGAAGGAACAACCTTCAGCTACTGAATGAATTAGAGGCACCCACTGAAGGAAAAAATGTGTGGTGTCCTCTCTCCCATATAATCTGCAAGTCATCATAGCCACATATTTGAACCGTGGTTCCAGAGAAGATATTGAATATATATCATTACTGTCCGCCCTGAACTTCGCAGGGTGTGAAATCCAATCTTTGATTAAACCGGACATAGTCTTGTCGTATTGCACACATTCCTTCTGTTTAAAATTCTCCAAGAATTTGGCATTGTATGTAAGGTCTGACACAGTTGGCAACTTGTACATATCCTGCAATTGTTTGGGTCTGAAAGTTCCAATGGTGACCCTCTGCTCGTTGACGATGGTTCTGGTTGGTATATCTACATGGTTTAATGCCCACCGGACCATATCGTAGTAAGGGAGCAGACGTGGCCTAGCCACTACTTTATGCATTTGAGCCTGGATGACGATCTTATATTTGGTGATCAGGTCGTCTTTTTCATTTTCACTAGAATCATCTGAAACATCTACCAATTTAGACTTTAGAACCTCAGAAATATACGACCAGGTCCTGACAGAGTCGACACTTCGAGGTGAAGTATCAGAAACGTTGTCTAAACCTTGTCCTGAAACCTCAACAGTGGCTTTAGACGCTTTTCGCGGGGCCATGGCGGGGGATTCTACTTTAGCTCTCCTCCGATAACAATATGTATACATACAAAAATTAGTTCGCTCTAGAAAGGTTTGCTCTACGTAGAATAGGAATGAAATTTGTGACAACAAATAAAAGATCCATGCCTTCGACCATTTAAAACTAGGTCGTCCTTAGGAACAGAATGGTCAAATCATTCTTAAATATAAATTTAGCAATAAAAACCAAATCCTTACTTGTCGATTCGCCTCATTTCCAATTAATGTCTTATATTTTGATAGTTCGTAATGTAAGTTGGCGCAAGGAAAGTTTAAAATTGCCTCGTAGACTGTGCATATTAATTTTCGTATTAGAACACTGGCAATGCTGGCTTAGCTTAATTAATTAGGCCTTTTTGAATGTTAATTAATCTTACGGCATTCGCCTCATCGGGATCTTTCACTTTAACCCTTTAAACCTCTAAAACCTGAGGTTGTGATAATTAGCTTTGGCTAATAAAAAATGTAACCATGATTAGGCGTTTAATTAATTACTTTGTTATTTATATCGCGACTTCGTGACTCGGGGCTTTAAAGGTATAGCTTCTGAGGGAAAACATGTTGAGTTGCGAATTCCTGACAGATCTTAACCATGGTTAAGCTTTTTACCTTTAACATTAACCTGGGTTACTAAAACAAGAAACTCGCAGTTTCGGCTGTCGGGGTTATGACGGTAAGACTTTTGGAGCTAGCAAACACCGAGACATGAAATCCCGATGATGCTTAACTGTGGTTTAGAGTATCTTTACTCTCGGTACTGATATGGGTAAACTTTTTTTTTTTTAAACTATTTCGTCGTTTCGCCCCTAGGGACTTTTAAACTATGTGATCTATAACTTCTGACATGCGACATCCCAAGGTAAAAAGGAGAGACTCGTTTAAACGATTAAAAGAAAATAAATCGTGCCTTAAGAGTATGATAGCCATCGCTGCTTGTGTGATGAGACTCCTGAGAATTTGGGGAAAATTAAGGAGAATATTAAAACCATCTTTCAATTTCAAGCGTTAAAATATAAAATTTAAAAAAGGTTAAAAACAAACAAAGGTGGCTCCAATAGGTACTATGGCATACAAATTGGAGCTGCCTGTATCTTCACGAGTACACCCAGTTTTCCATGTTTCATGCTTAAAGAAGGTTATAGGTGACAAGATCCCAGTTCAAACTATATTGCCAGAACTTGACGAGGAAGGAAAAATCATATTGGAGCCTGAAGCCATCAATGACACAAGAATTCGCCAGTTGAGGAATAGATCCATTTCAAAGTATCTCATTAAATGGAGGAAACTAATGGCTGAAGATTCCACTTGGGAAGATGAGTCTTTTATACAGAAGCATCCAAAGTTACTCAAGCGTTGCAGACAACACTTGTCTCAAGGGGAGGGGCATGTCAAGCCCTAATATTGGCTCATTACCCCTTAATTGGGGCATATTATATTAGTAATGTTATTTTATTTATGTCAGTTTTAGGCCATTAGTTGTAATTATGCCTCCTAGTCTCTTATATATACCAAGGAGACATTTTCATTTTGAATCATCTTGTACTTGAACATTTAAGTGGGGTAAAAGGAAGTTGCCCCCTCGAAGAGGCTTATTATATGAAATTATCTCTTTTTCAAGGCATTGAGTACTTTTTCTGAGGTTTTTCTATGCTATATTGATATTTGGTTCTTAACAGTTTCTGCTACGAACTTCCAGGTTGCAGGTGGCGAGTTGCAGATAGATGCATTTAATGCATAAGAGGTTAGGTGCTTGTCCCTTTTTGTCATGGAACTGACATACTTTACCTCCGATGTACTATGTAGATAGATTAGTTCAAAGGCCTTGACTGATTAGGTGGTCAGAGATATTTTGGTGATAGTTTTGTTTTGCATTGATCATTGTTGCTTTGTTTTTTATGGGAGGTTATTCTTCTCGTTTGCGTCATAGCTATTTACTTTATTTTTTGAGAGGTTTCATGTCACTCAACCGATGGCACCCTGATTCCCTCATAGGCCTATGACTAATTCACATATGCACATGTGAGGGAAGTCGTTGCCCAAGAGGGGCCAACTGGAGTGGTTGTGTACTTTAGTCAATAGAGATATATATGATTTCTTGGCCGGAGAGGACAATTTTATCCTTGATTTTTACAATACCCGTACACAAGGATGGATTGGAGAGGATGTTTGAACATCCTATTTACTCTTGATGAACCACCAGATGATAGAGGTAATAATATCATTATGTTTTGATAAATCTAATTGCAAATTTTTTTGTCTTATTTAATACACGTGTAATTTATTGTAACATTTTGTCTTAATTATCTGATTATTATTATTTATTGTTTTGCAGATATTGACACATATGTTGGGGACAAGCATCCTCGATAGGATGAGAAGATGGATGAGGAAACTTAGTAGCCTCCAATACAAAGAACCAACTTTCCATGCAGCCCATATCAAAGAGTTCAAACTAAGGTGGCAGATCACATAAGTGGTCTAATTTCCAAGCAGGGAGTGGTACATGTACACATTTGAGAGATCTTATGTGTACCTGAGCTATTTGAAATATGGGTGATCATTCCTTCTGACACGATGTCACTAATGCATCATGTTTTCAGTGCCCTCAACCTCATCTAGAGGTTGAGGGATGCTACCCATTCCACTTCATCTAACTCATCTTCTAGGGATGATGCTCATGATCCTCCACCGCATGATTCTCCACCACCAGGTCCTCCATCAGATATATCAGCATCCCCTCCACCACTGGGTCCTCCACTAGACCAATCAATATCCCCTTTGCCACCTGGTCCTCCTCCTCTACATGTGTCACTAGCTAGACCATCCATCGATCTTCCTCCTCCTCCTCTTCTTCCACATGTGTCACCAACTGCACCATCTGCAGATCCTCCTCCTCCACATGATCCTGGTGGAGATATATCATAGACTATACTTTCATCATTGTTATCTAATATGGGTACTCATAGACACTTTAGCTCTAGTAGTAGAGGCATTGATGCATGTGGCTCTGGTGGTGGACCTAGCTAGTAGTGGTACTTGACATGTATATTGGTTGTTGTATATTTGACTTGAGATGTTTATATGACATGTTTATTGATTTTGGTGAGATGTATATTTGACATATATATTGATATGTACATTGCTCATGTATATTATGTTTTTTCATAACATGTCAATGTTGTTGTTGTTTGATTTATAAAATGTATTAAGAGTGTGCTAATCATTAACATTATTGTTGATTTCTCTGTTTTTAAATTAAAATTGAGATGTATCACTCATTTAAATTTAGAGTTGTCATATAATGTCTAAATTTAGTTTTATGAAATCGTTTAATTTGGGTTGTGATTGTAAAAAATTTTAACCATTAATGCCATATAATTTTTAACTCTTCTTCAAGGTGAATTGTTTGTTGCACAACAAGATACAATATGTTTTTTTTTTTTTTTTTTTGGTAAGTGAGTGTAGGAATCTATATTACTTGTAAGTATTATAATACAAAAAGTGGGGATCCTGGTCTGCCTAGAAGGAAACCAGACCAGGGGGTCCCATATGCTAGAGTTGAAGGTTGCGGTGGCTGGTGTTGGTCTGCCATAAGGGGAAACCAGACGAGACCTTCCATACCCAGTTTGAATAACACAAACATAACGAAAAAAACTAAAACTTCCCCCTAAACCAGAGTTTGTAATAGGTCTGAACTAACCTTCCACTGCCTAGGGATAACTTCCATTAGACTAACAAAATCAAAAGGCCAAAACTATGAGGTGTTACAACACCTAGGGGTGCTCCTTCCCACCTTCCACTTGGCTCTTGTTATCTTCCTTTGGGGAGATCATGCGGGTCTTCCTGATTTGGGTTGGTGTGCCTTGTCCATTAGCAGGCGTGATTTCCATGTGATGAACATAGTGAAGGTAAAGGTGGAATTGAGCCGCCAACCGATCCAACTTACATTTTTGGTCCTTCTCTACCTCTACTAACAGTTTGATGATTGTTTCTAGAATGCTGAGGTGATGCAGGATCTCATCCAGCATTGTCTTGTTTTCCCTGTTATCCTCCTGTTTGGATTCCTCCTTTTCTGAACTCACTTTCCTTATCAACATCTTGGTTAGCCAGGCCATCTCTACCGTTTTGTGGTAGAGGGTTTCCCTGGGTCGCGTGGCCCCTGGATCAGTCACCCAGTTTTCTTCCTGCACCATGTCATCCCACTCTTTGCCTTTGCACTTGTCCTTTAATTCCTCTTCCCACTAGGTAATTGTCGCCTTCCCCTTCAGTGCAACCAGAGTATGGAAGGTGCCCTCTGCATTTTTCGCTGCCTGTTCCATTCTTGTTAGTCGTCGTGAACTTTCCTGGAATTCCTTCCCAAGGGGTTTCATCTTCCTGTGCGTATGATTCAGTTGCACCATCCCGCTTTGCCTGCCGCAGATCCTGCTTTCGCTACTCGTCCTATACCTCACTTCACAGGTTTCCTTACTTTTCCTGCCCTTGAACTGTAAGAACCCTTACTGCTACGCTCCTTCTGTTTTCTTCTATTCCTTATGTCCCTCTTCTTATGGTATTTCCCCCACTGCGAGCCTATGCTTCCATCCATGATTTACCCGAGGTGGTGAGCGCTTCTGTCATTATTTGCTAGTAAGGCTCACTTGATTATGATGGTACCATATTTATCCTTGTACTTTCCACTACCCTTACTCACTTGTGATCCAACTGTGCCTCTCCCCATACCTATACTGGGGGTTGGTGGATCGTTCCTGGTTATCCTCGTCTCCTCATACCTTAAGTCATTCATTGCCTTCGACTTGTTGCCTGGCCATTCACCCATGCTTTCCCAATGATTCTTATTGATGTATCGACCTTGTTTATGGTTGCCCATCTGCTGCCTGTTGTGATCTTGCATGATAATTAGTGGCCAAGTGTTAGGCAATCATGTTCTACCTGGGTCCCACGTTTCTTCTGAGAGGCCTTGCATTGTCCTCCTCTATGTGACTTTCCATGCTTAAGCTGCCATCATGATATTTTCTGCCAGATGGCAACATTCTATCCTGAGTTGCCCGCTCAATATGTTGATCTAGGCATCGTCTAGTTCTGGGCCTTCCTTGTCGACCCCCTCGTTGGCGAGATTGTCTGCTAGAACATTTACTAACATGTGCACCAAGCGCAACTCCACTGTGTTCAATGTTCTCAGATGCTCTTGGATTTTATGCAGGGAGTGTGCTAGGCTCCAGTGTCCCTGAACCTTGCCCACTCTGGTGCCATTTTGGATTTTTTTTTTTCTGTGTTGATAACCAAGGTGGAGTCACCTTCCACGATGGTGTTTATCATTCTTTCTCGGCTTAGGATTTCAAGGGCAAGCTCCAGGGCTCCAAATTCCGCTACATTGTTTGTTGATTTTCCTATGCTCCTGACGTATAGTCGGATGATATTGTCACCACTGTCTTTGATCACTTCACCTACCCCTTCCACTCCCATATTTCCTTTTATCACCCCATCAAAATTTAGTTTGAGGAACCCTGGCGAAGGAGTAATCTAGTTGCAGACTCCTATTTGGAGTTGCAGATCACGGCCCACAGGTATGTTGTTGCTCCACTCTTTGAGATGGAAAAATTCCAGGATGTGGGAGTCTTGGTATGTAATTTGAAATTTCTCCTTGTTACAGTTGCGGCTCTGCACCATTTCTCTTATTTAAGAGACTATTGCATCCTTTATCCTTTCTGCTGGTAGGCTGTCATTTCTGAAGATGCATTGATTCCTTTCTTTCCATATTTCCCAAATGATCATCCCTGATGTTAGATTTCAACAAAGGTTCACCATTTCATTTTCATTGTATCTTTTATTCCAGTATTTGATGGTTGCGCTAATGTCCCCCCTGACCCTATTAGATTGGCCATAGATGCAAGTCACCCAATCCCAAATTTCAACTATGTAGTTGCATTCGTCGAGGAGGTGATCAGTCATTTCCTCCTTGACCTGACAGAGATGGCATCGAGAGGGGCCTATGAAACCCCTTTTCATGAGGTTCTCCCAGGTTAGAATTCCTTTGTGTAGTACTAGCCATTCGAACATTTTGATTTTTGGCCATTGGGGACTCTTCCAAATCTTTTTCCATTGTGCCCTCAGATTTTCTTGGTCCTGGCCCACGATGTAATACCAAGCTTCTTTTAAGTTGAATTCACCCCCATTTTTCCTGCCCCACCTTAATTGGTCATCATCTTCTGAGACCCTGATTTTCCTTTTCCCAATTCCTCCTCCACCTCTTTCGTTATTGTTTCAATCTGGGCTCTATTTTGTGGATTAATCTTTTCCCAGATGCTCCATCTGGCGCTACCATTTATTTGCTTCCAGTATTGATGGATTTTTGTTTTGCCTTTCCTAATCATTTCTTGTTGGAGCTCCTCCATGTCTGGAGTTTCCATTCTGGGTTCCTGTTGCCATGCGTCCTCCCAGAACATTGATGTTCTCCCATTTCTGACTTCCCAAAAGCTATGATTCTGGATCCAGTTCTTATTTTTCCAAGCGAGATTCCAAATTGCTGATGTTGGTTGTGGAGCCTAATTTATAGGTCTTTTACTTTCATCCATGTTTATACCCCATGAAGTATTTACACCCCAGAAGTATGTACACTCTTCCACGCGAGGGAGTGCAGAGGGGTACCCCGTCTGCAAGGTCCGGGGGGCCTATTCCCCCCGGTTGGGGGGTCTAGGGGCAAGTGGGCCCCCAGTGGGGGTTCGGAGGTGAAGCCCCCGAAGCAAAAATTGCCTTGTAAAAGTATATTGTAATTTCATTGTAAATCTGGACCGTTCATTATAAGGTCGCAGATCTAACGGTAGAGATTATGTTAGGGTTTTTTGCCCTAGAAGGCAACCCTCTTTTATGAGGGAAATGTATCGCGGCTATGGTTGGGTGG
>JASDQU011314061.1:24757-34820 GCA_032191745.1 Picea mariana
CCCCATAGGCCTTGTTGGTTACCTGTGGGTCTTGTAACCCCATGCCTCCTTTGATCTTTGGTCTACATACCTTGTCCCAGGCCACCATGGCCCATTTCTTTTTGTTTTCTGCACCTCTCCATAGGGAATCTCTTTGGATGGCTCTTATCTTTTGTAGTATTCCTTTGGGGGCTGGAAACACTGACATCATAAACGCCATAATTTCTTGTAGAATTGTTTTGGTGAGGATAAGCCTTCTGGCCAGGTTTAGAGCTCTGTATGTCCATTTTTTTACCCTCTCCTGCAATTTGCTAATAACTCCTTCCGACATAGCATTTTTTCAAGCTCTATCCATCAAGGGGATTCCCAAGTATTTCGTTGGGAGGGTTTTATGTTCAAACCCGAGAATGTTGGAAAAGTTTCTTTGAATTTCTAGATTAGTGTTGAAAAAATATATCATGGACTTGGAGTGATTGATTTCCACCCCCGAGGCTTCCCCGAAGTCTTATAATATTTTTTATAAGCCTTCACTTCCTTTACCGTGGGTGAGCCATGGAACAGGGTGTCATCAACGAACTGTTGGTGTGTTGAGGTTGGACATTTTTCAAATGGTTTGAGGCCTTTTATTTCAGTAGCTACAATTGCGCTTTTTATGCTTCTACTCAGCCCTTCCATCATTAGAATGAACATGAAGGGGGATAGCAGATCCCCTTGTCTGATGCCTCTAGATGGAAAAAAAGGTTTGGCTGGGGCTCCATTTATTAACAACGAGAAACTTGTCATTGAGACTAGAGTGGTGACCCAATTGATCCAATGCTGGTCGAAATGAAAAGCTTCTAGCATCTTGGCTATGTAGTGCCAGCTGATTTTTTCATAATCCTTCACTAGGTCAATTTGGATTATCATCTCCCCTCTCCTTTGGCTTTTCAGCGTGTGAATTATCTCATGGGCATGGATGATATTGTCCAGGATTTGTCTCTTTTCCACATAGCCCGCCTGTTCCTGTAAAATAAGTGTGGGAAGGAATGGTTTTAGTTTATTGGCTATGACTTTGGAAATTATCTTGTAAACTACATTGTACAAAGCTATTGGCCTGTAGCGATCTGGAGTTCTAGCTTCGTTTTCTTTTGGGATTAGAGTAATCATTGTGGCATTTAAGGCTTTCAGGATGTAGGCCAAGCGTTTGGAGTCCTACACCACCCCATATATGTCATACTTAACCACATCCCAACAGGCTTTGAAGAATTCCACTGTGAAGCCATCTGGGCCTAGGGCCTTTCCATTGGGCATCTTTTGGACCACTTGGTCGATTTCTTCCTTTGCAATGGGTTTGCATAGGCTGAAATTTTGATCCTCTATGACCAATTTGGGGATGTGATGAGTTATCCTCTGGATGGTTGCGAATCTTTCTTGGTTGGGCTCTTTGGCTATCCTCTGGAAGTGATTGACCAGTTTATTTTCAATATCATGGTGGGATTCTCTTTCGATCCCATCTTGATCCCTAATCTTCAATATTTTTTTATGAGATCTTCTTGCAATAGTTATTATGTGAAAAAACTTGGTGTTCCTCTCCCCTTCCTTAAGCCACCTTATTCTGGACTTTTGGCACCACAGAGTCTCTTCCTGCTTGCATCTTGCTTCCCATTCCTGGATCATTTGGATCTCTTCTTTTTTCTGATCCTCTGTGTATCCCTATTTGATGTAAAGTTCCTGCAGCGTCCTCATCCCATCCTCGATTCTTTTTTTCCCCTGGTTTATGTTCCCAAAGACTTCTCTGTTCCACTCCTTAAGTTTTTGTTTGATGTACTTGAGTTTCTTGTATAGTTTGAACATTCATATCCCTTAGTCCAGTAGTTCCTCCTGCCACCATTGGTTGATGTTCTCCTTGAAGGTGGGATGGTCGATCCAAAATTTCTCAAATCTAAATGGCATGTTCTTTGGTGTGGTCTAAAARTTTGCTTCCAATTGAACCGGCTAGTGGTCTAATTCCCCCCAGGGGAGGATGCTGCAGTCCAGAGCTAATCCCTGCAGAATGATGGATTCTGACACCAGGAATCTATTTAGCCTTGTGGCTACTTGGTGGTGGGCTAGTCGTTTGTTGTTCTAGGTGAACTKTCCATTGTTGGTCTTGATGTCCACAAGATCCATTGTGTCTATGAAATCTGAGAAATCTTCCGCATCCCTCTCTAGTCTCCTAGTGCCCCCTTTTTTCTCCACAAGAGTAGTGACGATGTTGAAGTCCCCAGCCAGAATCCAATGGAGGTTGTTGGTTCATTCTTTTAGATTCTCTAGGTCTAGGAGCATTCTCCTTTTTTCCTCCAGCAACTGGGGGCCATACACATTCATGCATAGAATTTCCGTCGTGTTCCTTATAATTTGCATGTTAACAGAAAGTGTGTGTCTCGTGGTTTCTGCTGTGAGTAGGTTCACCGATTGTGGGTTCCACAAGGTTAGAATTCCTCTTGCTATCTGTTAGCTTTCTACAACCAACATCTTGTACTTAGTCCAATGTTTTTTACTGATTATTTCCATTATGTCCAGTGTGCATGTTGTCTCTTGAATGAAGCAGAGGTCAGGTTGATCCTTCCTCGGTCTATTTTTAAGGATACGTTGCTTTCTTGGGTTGTTTAGGCCTCGTATATTCCAATTTATAATCTTCATTTAAACATGTGGGGGGGAGTTGGGGAAGAGATTTTTAATCTTACCTAAATTTATCAGCAGGGCTCCTAGTTCTTATAGGGATACGTTGTTTGATTTCCTGCCTTTCTTCCTTCTTTCCTGCTTGTGTGAGTGTTGTGGTTGTCCATCACCTGTTTTGATTCCCAGGTTTCCTATCTCACCATGCATGCACTTGGTACCTCTGGATTTTTCTTCCTCCCTGAGGAGGAAGAGGTATTGAATGTGATCCAGTTGCTCCGCTGACACATTGTCAACTCCCTGCATTTTCCATTATTCCAGTATGTTCGGGAGGTCTATTCCTCCCCTTTCCATAATGTCTCTGAGATCTAGGTCTTCTGTTCCTACATCACTTGGTGTCATCTCATCATCTCAGTCTACCTTCTGCATTGGGGTGTTGGCGTCTTCATTTTCTCCTTCCATAGGACTTGTGTTGCCTCCCTGTTCTCCCTTGTTGTTTGGATTTTCTATATTCTCATGAGTTCCTTGTTTGGTGTTTTCTGGTTCTTGTTTTTTATTGAGGGGACATTCTCTTAGTAGGTGTCCATGTTCATGACATCTTCTGCATCAAAATGGGATCTTCTCATAGTCTATGCTTTGTATCCATTCCTCATCCCTAGACTCTAGGCTTATGGCCTCTGGGAGAGCCCCCAAGAAATTCATCTCTATGTAGATCCTTGCATAGGATGTGTATCTTCCTTTTAATGTTTCTTTCGATGTCTTGACATATTTTCCAAGCTTGTTCCCTATTTCTTCGAAGGTGGATGACAACCAGTAATCTAACGGTAAGGAGTAAAGCCTTAGCCAGACTGGGATATTTTTAAAGGTTTCTTTCTCTGGGGAGAAGTTTTCCTTCCATGGGTGCATGTACAACCCCATTGAGGCGTGGAAATATGCCCCCCCCCCCCCNAAGACTTTATCCATGTCCTCCAGGTTCATAAAGATTGTTTTGAAGAACCCTTTCGATCCCAAGTGGAGTTCAACTTCTCCACTCGGCTTCCATTGGTATTTTATCCAACTACGCAACATTTTTTCTGTGGGCCACAAGCCCATGAACTTGCAGATCAGTGTATGCGTCTTCGTCTGATCCCGAAAGAGTTGCATTTGGGGGTCTTCCAGTATAAATTTGGGAATCAATGTTGTTTTAAGTTTACATGGGTTGCGCCCATCTACCCCACTGGGGTACGTCATTTCTTGCACACCGTTCCGGGCTTCTCTGGCCTCTTCCCCCACACTATCACTTTTTCCTTGGTTGACCTCTTGATTCTTTTTTGATCCTGGTCTCGAGGTGCTTGTCAGAGGTTCCTTGAAACCGACGTTGCGTGGGCCTTTCCCTCTGTCCACCACTACCTGCTTGTAGGAGGGGATTCCACTCCCTCCCCCTTTGGTAACCATGTTGGCCGTTGCTGAAATCGCAATTGTTAAACCCTAGGTTGAATTTTTCGTCAGATCCGTAGGTTAGCTTGACACTTTCACTATTAGGAACAAGATACAATATGTTGATTAAACATGTTTACAAACAAAAATACATATATATGATGAGTGAAACGATTGTTATTTGAATAATTATGTCTTTTCATATATTGTAATAATAATAACATTATGATATAGTTATTTACTAATAACAATAATGTTATTTTACTAATTTTATTATTAAATATTACTAGACAAAGTTATAATATAATTGTTTACTAAAATCACAATTATAATATTTTATTATTTTTTAATTTTTCCAAAGATTATATTCATTTATATTATTCAATTACTATAATATATTAAATTTAAATTATTAAATATAAAAAAATGGTTTTATATTTTTTTACTCTCTTACCAACTTTATGAATCTTCTATTAAAAAAAATATGTAAGTATTAGTTGAATCTTCTATTAAAAAAATATATGTATTGCATTTTTCATTTATTTATTTTAATGATGAAGTTATAATAATTGTTCATAATTAAATTTATAATAGTTATATTCAACCATTTTTGTTATTTAAAAAATGTAATTAATTAAATTTAAATTATTAAATATGAAAATAAAATCATTAATAATAATGAATTTTAATATACACAATTTGCTTTAAATGATTTTATGAGTTTTTTTCTCTACCACCAATTTTATGAATCTCCTCATAAGAAAATGTAATTATTAGATTTGGTCAGTGAAAAAAATAATAAATTTATCAAGGTTAAAATAATATTAAATTAATACTAATATTTAAAAATATAAAAAGTATTAATAAAACTCAACAAATAAATTAAACAAAAGCCCTTGTGTAGATGTTATAGGATTTAGTCCCCATTTTTTATGTAATGATTGTATCTAATATGGGTGTGGATGCATCAATATATCCACAATACATGGGTGTGGATGCATCAATATATTCACAATAAACAAAATGATTTTATTGTTGCATTAACATGCTCTGTAATGTTTTCGTGATTTTTTAATCACTTGTGATGTTTTTGTGATTTTGTTATCACTTGTCACTCTTTTTGTTTGTAAGTGTATTAATTGTCCATGAGTTATATGATGGTTTCCTTGTTTTTTTAAGGATATCAATCTTTGTTTTCCATGGTAACAACACTAATAAAAGTTGGATTTTACTTTATCAATGAAAACCTAATACATAAGAAAACAACAAAAACTCTAATTCTAAATTATCTATACCCAAGCTTTTCAAGGTTGGATTATGGTTACAGAAAACATGCTAAATTTCATGATTTATCTAATTTTCTATTTTTTCCTAAAAACAATTTGCTAATTTCTATTTAATTTTTTAAAATTATTCACCCAAATTCTAAGGGATAAATTATTTTACTTTAAAAGTTGTAAATATTTTCTAAAAATATATATAAATACTTAGAAATTGGAATACTTTTACAAGAATATCATCAATCATTTTATAATTTGTATTTTAAGAATTAGTAAAATTGGCAAAGGTTTCTATACTTTAGATAAGTATGGATCCTTACAATTTTTCTTAATTGTGACTAGGTTTTAGAAGAGACTCTTTTAGAATTTTCATTTCCTTCCTATATTGACACTTGTTTCAAGGAGATTGTAAACCAAATGATTAATATACGTTAATATGTTTAGAAAACTAAAGGATGGAGTGGAATATGTGAAGGCCATGATAGTTGCACTAGTTAAGGTTAGAAATGTCATCCATGTTGGTAATGCCAACACCACAAGTGTGATTCCACAACTCATGGTTATTTTGTTGGAATTACCCTTAAAAATTCCATCAAAGTAAGTATATATTTATTTAAAATTTAAAATTTTCAAACAACACACAATTGAAGGTTTGATTTTTTTTTAAAGGAATTGAAGATCTATATTATATAAAGAGTTGCGCCATAGGCAAAACATCAGGCAAAAATTACAAGAGATGGATCAATGTTGTATGAGTCCATTTTTGAAAATCTATTGTCAAAAAATATTATAATGAGATGCCTAAATTGTCTACTATTCTAGCTGCCAAAAACTTTTAGAAAATTATGTCCTAGAAGCAAAATACATTTAAAAAACATTCAGAATTCATTCTCATGATTTGGTCTTTCCTGGAATTTAACATGACTTGGGATGTGATCTTCAATTTCCATAGCTGCAACTTCTCCTTCTGCTTGAATTTCCCCAGAACTTCCAACTTGTGAATGTGTTATAGTTTGTTGGTCGGAACCTGGATTTAACTTTTATAGAGTTGCCATAGCTCGATTTTGATTTCCAACTTGCTCAATGGAATCTAGATGACGAACAAGGCTTGGTAGGATGTTGTGGTTTAGAAATTGTCTATACAGGTTTTGTCTGCTTTTTCCTTTATGATGCAGGAGAAAAAAAACCCCAAGTCAAATTCAAAATCTTGAACCTTTGAGAAGGTGAGCGTGGCAAGAGGACACGATTTTATCTTGAAATCCATGTAAAATGATAGGGTTTGTTGTTCATTAGAGTGAAATTGTTCTATTAAACCCATTGTCAGATATTTCAGGAGTAATTAGTGGATCTAAGATAATCCACGACTTTGTATCGTTTCTAATAAATGTAATCCTGCAGGCGTTGTGAGGGGAGGCCAACACAATGTAATATTGGATCAAGAGGGAAACCGGGCCCAGAGTGAGGCTGACCATGTAATATCGAGCTCGATTTATATAATAAAATGTGTATTTCTGTATGCATGCAAGTTTTGTTCATGTATATTTAATTTCCGTGTACAAACCTTGCATAAATTTGTAATTCCAAATACGTGTGTGAAGAGTGAGGTTGTTTAAGCGAGTGTTGCAGGTCTAAGTCATGAGAAAACACTGTATTCTAGCGAAGAGAAGATCCACCATTGATCATGAAAGGATCAATCGTGATCCATTGAAGAATGACATTCACGGTAGGAAATCTAGCTATGCACAAGTTTGTGAGATTGACGGTTGCAGGAAACCCAGTCGACAGTTAAACCACCAGATCAATAAACAGTTGAAGATTTGTAGAGTTCTGGAACTGGGTCAGGAACGTTTGAGGAAGGTTGGCGTTACAGTTATGTCACCAGATTGAGTTGGAGTTGTAGGTTACAATGTTTGGGCGCCAGTGCTGAAGTGAAGAGGAGTCATGGATCAAAACCATGCGACCTTGCCAAATAGTTAAAGGGCCTATGAGTGAAGATTAGCATTGATGCCGAGAAGGCTGGTGGTTCCAACTTATGCCATGTATGTGGAGAGTAGATCAAGACCTGTGAAAGATAATGAAGTTCCTATGAACTTCATCGGATGATCATTGGAAATATAGATCATCATTCAAATATAGGGTGCATTGAAGTGATAATTTGGAGACTCTTATTGCTACCATGGATGCATGTTCAGTTAATACATGTGGGCCCATAACCCACATGTCTGAGGATCAAAATCACATAAATTCGATTCGAAGGACCCCCATAATCGGTCTTCATCAAGTGGTATCAGAGTAGGAGAAAATCCTACGGGGAGAGGAGGTGAGCATGATTTCATAAGCCTAGAGTAGTAGATGCTCAAAAGGTTCCAGAGGAGAGAACTAGGAGAATACCAAAAGACTGAGTTCATGAGGGAAGCTTAATGAGGTATTGTGTTGCAAGGTACCAGACTTGTTACTACAAAGGCTATTTGCAACTCACTATTGAGCATGAGCTCAACGTTAGATGGAATGTTGCATGGAGAAAAATGAAGACTAGAGTGAAGATGAAGCAATAATGAAGACACATGACCAGGAGATCATGAAATTTTTTCTTCCCTAGGAGTTTGATGCAAGATAACCCCCCAAGTCAAATTCAAAATATCGAACCTTCGCGAAGGTGAGTGTGGCAAGAGGACACGGTTTTATCTTGAAATCCATGTAAAATGATAGGGCTTGTTGATCATTAGCGTGAAATTGCTGTATTAACCCTGTTGTCATATATTTTAGGAGTCATTCATGGATTTGAGATAATCCATGCCTTTATATTTTTTATATTAAATGTAAGCCTATGGGCGTTGCGAGGGGAGGCCCAAACAATGTAATGTTGGATCAAGAGGGAGACTAGGCCCAAAGTGAGGCCAACCATGTAATATTGAGCTCGATTTGTATAATAAACTGTGTATTTTTGTATGCCTGCGAGTTATGTTCAAGTATATTTATTTTTTGTGAACAAACCCTGCATCAATTCGTAATTCTAATTGCATGTGTGAAGAGCGAGGTTGTGTGAGCGAGTGTTGCAGGTCTAAGTCGTGAGAAAATCTTGTATTCCAGTTTAGAGAAGATCCACCATTGATCACAAAAGGATAAATGGTGATATGTTGAAGAACAACATCGTGGAGGAGCCATGATCCTGTTCAACTGATACTGCAGTAGGAGACCTAGTCGTCCACAATTTTGTGATATTGGCAATTGTAGGAAACCTAGTCAACAGTTAAACCACCAGATTGAAAAATAGTTGAAGATTTTCAGAGTTCTGGAACCGGGCTGGGAACATTTGAGGAAGGTTGGTGTTAAATTTATGTCACTGGATTGAGTTGGAGTTGGAGGTTACAATTTTTCGGCACTAGTGTTGAAGTGAAGAGGAGTCGTGGATCAGAACCATGCGACCTCGCCAGAGAGTTAAAGGGCCTATGAGTGGATATTAGTGTCAATGATGAGAAGGCGGGTGATTCCAGCCTGTGCCATGTATGTGGAGAGCAGATCAGTACATGCGAAAGATAATGAAGTTCCTATGAACTTCATGGGATGATCATTGGAAATATATATTGTCATTGAAATATAGAGTGCATTGAAGCGATAATCCAGAGTCTCTTATTGCTGCCATGGACGAGTGTTTAGTTAATACGCGTGRGCCCATAACCCATAGGTCCGAGGATCAAACTCACAGAAAGTTGATTCGAAGGACCCCCAGAATTGTTCTTCATCACTTTACATCAAAATTCAGAGATTGAAAAGGTTTCAAAAATCTTAGGCCTAGGGTGACCCTAGAGCGTATTGCTTTTAAAATGARACCCTTTAAAATAACACATAATAACCAGAGTTTGAATGGGATATGTAGTTCTAGAATTACAAATGAGGAGGTTGGCCGAGTTGCAATGAAAATGAGGATACAAAGTTGCACTAGAATTGCAACTTGAGGTCGACCAATGGTCATAAATTTCATAGGAAGCAACACTAAGAAAGACCCAATACTCAGTGCTTAAAGAATGGGAGTCCTCTTTATGATAAATCTAGCACACAACAAAGTGATTTCTAAAGAGATGAGGATTAAATTGGTGTGATGGTGCTCTTATTTTAAGAACTTTCCAGAGAAATGACAATGGGATATGAAATGGACAATAACTGCCTGGAAAAGTCAAAATTCTGAATCATGATCTCGCCGCTTTGTGTTAGAGAAAATCCAGTCGATTGCTACCTTTGATAACCTAATTTCACACTTGCTGGGGGTGAATTCAATGCAGTTCTCATGATTATTGATATGGAAGATGGAAAAGTCATTTAAGGAGATGCTTTGCTATCCACCCAATTCATTTATAATCATCATTAACATTTATGGAATGGGGAAGAACCTTGAGATTCCATTTACCATTAGAACACTATTGCCAATATTTGTTCCCTTCTTTGCCATGTTATTGACTTCTTTGTTCATGTCACATTTGATATGGTAGACAGAATAATTGTCAAACTTGTTGAGAGATTCGATAGATCGAAACACGACTTGAAAGACAAAATTACCTCCCTCTTTAGGTCCCTTGATCAAGGCTTGGATGATCAACATGGAATCCCCACATATAGTAAGTTTTTTAATTCCTTTTGAATGTACCAATCGAAGGCCTGCATAGAGAACTAGTGCTTCTACCTCATTATTGGTTTTCAAATTGATTCCCCATAAGAAGTTGATAGCATAATGACCTATGGATTTGCATATTACC
>JASDQU011314062.1:0-24678 GCA_032191745.1 Picea mariana
AGTCATAACTTCAAATCTACAACGAGTCTTTACAAAGTAATATATCCATCATTGCCATGTAACCAAACATATGCATGCTTAGTTCCATTATAATGTACACACTCGATTTTTTTTAAATGTTATTCAAATAACAACTGTAAATAAATAATCAGAATGAGTCAATGTAAAGACAACACATATCCATAAGTTCACCATCGACATCATGACCGAGATGTTGATAGATTGACATTGCATGCTCAACCAAAACTTTGCCAACAAATAATTGTGAGACTTCAAAGCCAACATAAAGACTTGACCCAAATCACATGCATATGAAATAGATACAGGTTGGAGTTTCGACTTGACCTCAGTTGGATATGTCAAAACCCAAACAGAACTCTACCAACCAAAATAGTTTTGGTAGAAGAAACAAGGCCAAGTGAAACAACAAAATGAATGGAAAAGACATCAACCAAATTGAATGCATCTCAACTCAATGGATATGGGTTCAACTGTGTCGGCTTCAACGCATAAATGGGCTTGACCCACTTTCACTTTTAAACAATGACTAAAATACAACCTGGTTCAATTAAAGACAAATCGAATTTCACTCATAGCACGATTTATTGAACCTGAGTTCAAAAACCCATTAATATCAAACTAAAGTGGGTCTTTCCATTTCATTCCAAAACCATCACATAACTCATAACTACCGAGAAAGAGTCGAGTTCGAACCCTAGTCAACTTGTATGCAAACCGAAAGAAAACCCAAAGTATTTCTTCACTTTTAAGCTTTCTCAAATAGTCATAGCAAATGGAAAGTGAAAGTATGAAAACTAGAAGATAGAGCTCAACCAATTATAATCAAACAACCACCATTTTTTCTTCATTGTTTTTCAAGAAATGACAGAATAGGGAAATAAATATTTTGTATTCACACAATATGCTAACTAGAGCCGAAATTTGATCAATATAAGGAAAAATATCTTATAAGAGATGTAGAATAGATTGGCGAGTACATGCCTAGCTAAAACATGCTTTCATACCAATGTGGAGGTCAAGAGAGGTTACAAAAACCACCAGGAGAAAGGGTTTCTTAGCTGATGGAGCTCAAGCTCTCTTCAACTGCCAAAAGAAAATGAAATGATCCATAAAACCCTCAAGTCGGAAAGGTGATGGACATGTGACTATGGAGTAAATGCCCATGTCTCATCATATTGAATGCATGACCAACAAGGATGCACTACATCCATGCTCCATCACTAGATGAAAATTCTCATTAAACCGCAAATAAAATCCCATGAATCACATGAAATGCGCATATGCCATATCAACTAATCACATGTTGAAACAAATTCCATGTGAGCACTAAACCACACCATATAACTTCTTATTCGTAGCTATCAATTCTAGCTTGTCACTTCACATAACTAATCAAATTTCCACCCACACGAAATGCTAGGGTTTAATAATTTGCAATGTCAATCAAATGCCATGTATTGTGTATACAATATGCCTAATGAAATCAATGATATAACAACCCAAAACGTTATACCATGCAACAACATATGTATGCGTCACATATATCAAACCCGACTCGAGTCTTTTGCCCATATTTCACTTCATAACATAATCTTTATTGTCACATAGAACCCAAATGATTTGAAAAGCAAATCCTTTGACATAATAAACCATGGCTTTGTAGCAAGGTTACTATATATGTACGAGAAAACCATATACTATATATGAAATATATAAACCTGTTTTTGTTATTACCAAACTTATGTTTCATTTGCATGAATAAGAATCATTCTAACCCCTTTGTATGTGCAACTATGAATAGTATAGATCCCATAGTTTTCTTGTTTCATAAGTGCTATGTCATCAAATTGAAAATAAGAAGCAACCATCACTACATCAAATTGAAATGTATCACCCATGCCAAGAATTGTCATAGATTTTGAACCTTTATCATCACATCATTGAAGCAAACATGTATGTATACTAAAGGAAATGATTGAAAATAAACATCCATGAGTTTTCTTCTAGGGGACCCCACCTATTAATATTATATCATAGTATATTTTAATAGACCTTGCGATCATTTGCATGATTTATATCAGGTGACGAGATTTCGAGTCAACACACCCTTGTCTTCTTATATGGAATCCAAACATCACCTTCGCGAATTATCATGTGCTTTGGGGTGTTGCGCACCTTCGCGGACCAATGCACCCAAACAAATTGACATGCCCAAAAGAACTCATGCGCTCATGAAAAATTGCGTCTCTTGGGAGAGACACACCCCAACCTTGGGCACACTCCTCATGCCTACGTGCCCCAACCTCTTTGGTGCGCCCTTGCCTTGTGTTTTTCCTTGAACCAGTCAACGTGACTCTTCATGGGTGTTCCAATGGGGTCATCCAACCTCTCCAACACACCCATACTACCAAGGACAAATAGGTCCACTCCTTGGGTGTGTGCCCAAGTCACCCCATCCTTGCCCATACGCAACCCAAGTCCTCATCATTCATCACAAGGAAAGTGAGGTGCATGCCCCCATGGTGTCGCATGTCACCATCTTGCACTCAAGGTGCTCCTACCCACACCTATATGACATTGTTCACCCAATAGATCACATGCCCCTTGTGTTCTCTTGCTCGACCTGTCTCCAAGTCTACCCAAGGAGCGTGCGTGCTCGAAAACATCCTTTGATCTCCATGGCGTCTCTACCTCATCTTCGGATCTTGTCACCACTCAACATCTGTTATCCCCATAATTGTTGTCAAAGAGTTGTCCCCTTAGGAAGATCCTCAAAGTGTGCCCAAGTGATGGATACTCTTAACTCTTGGTGGTTTCGATACTTCGATTATGTCATACGTGTGTCATGTACATTGGATCCTCTCAAGTCTCAAATTGGTTGGGAGATCAATCCAATTGTCGCG
This sequence comes from Picea mariana, assembly GCA_032191745.1. Lineage (NCBI taxonomy): Eukaryota > Viridiplantae > Streptophyta > Pinopsida > Pinales > Pinaceae > Picea > Picea mariana. The sequence goes on from JASDQU011314062.1 coordinate 2,925, forward strand.
TTTGTCGCTAGAAAATGCACATCTCCACATTCAATAAACTCTTTCATGTCTGCCTCATTGTCATTTTGTCCAACTCTTATTGGCCTTATTGAGTCGCCCACTATAGCCTCAACATGTTTGCTTCAACTTAGTTGAAATTCTCTTTGAAACTCTCGATTCTAGACAAGGTCCTACCCCTTGTACACTTTTTGGCAAGCTAAATCCAAAACCCATCTGTCATTTCACAACTTCGTTGCTTGAGTCTTTCCATGAAACCTCCACAAGGAATCATCAGTCACACTTCTTGCTCCCAACAATGTGTCTTTGTTTTCTTCATTTAGTAGGCATAGTGTGCCCAATAGTCGCCACCAAGGCTATTGGCATACATCGTGTCTGACTTTTTCTTCATACACAAGTATCACAAGACCAACCTAACTTCCTTCGACGTGCATCCCAACAACTCAATTGATCTGTAATAAATTGGAAGTAATTTATTCCCATGGACTTCCTACAAAATTTCATGATCGCTACAGGGTGTCAGTCTTCCACTCCTACCTCTTCCATGTCCGTCTCCAAGTCTGGTTGAGTAAGTCCCTCCACGCACTATCTTAACTCAACTCTTGAAGTCTTTGCGGTGGGTAAGTCTGAGGGTCGATCCTCCACAACATATTTGGCTTGTAGTTGATAACGATTCTCTTGGTGACGACCACTCTGCTCCATGATCTCGACAAGTGAAGGGTCCAACTGTCCCTTACACTCACATTCATGGTTCTATGAGTTCCTTAATCGACCAACCTTCCCCATGGTTTTCTTCATCGAAGTCTTCATCTTTGTCAAATATTGCTCTTCTTACCCCCAGATTACTCAAAGATGATGTAGTTCACATGACTTCTTGCTACTGTGTCATGTTGCAAGGTATGTATGTGCTTCCATTGAATCCTTCTACCAACCTGATCACATATATCCTAAGCATCATCTTGAGCTTCCTCTTCATCATCAAGGGTGTGCTTGGTGTTCTGGCCTTATCCAAGAATACTGAGCGACTTTCGTGAATAAGAGGAGCTGCTTTGGAAAGTCTAAGGAATTCCAACCCCAAGATCATCTAAAGGATATATGAACACATCCATGTTGCCAAACCACTCTCCCACTCTCAATGGTGTAGAACGAACCATCCCCATCATCGACACTACTGTTGAGTTCATCACTTTACATGTTTCTGTGTTGCTCTCAGGTTTGTGATGAAATGACTTCACAGATCGTTCGCTCACAAAACTATGGGTTGCACCAGTGTCAACCAACGTTGTTGTTAGTCCCTATACATACTATAACCTTTACCCTTGATTTTTAGCCTATTCCATTAAAAACTTGTTCATGCATTCTTTTCAAAAACATGTTCCCTCATAAACCCATTTTTCTTTAGTTTCTTATGCATTTCCTTTTGTTGATCATCTAGGGTGTGATTGGTTTGTTTATGTTTATTTTCATTTGCTTCTTGTAATAATGGATTGATTATCTGCATGATTTGGGTATGTCACATGAGAATGTTAGTCAAATTTTAATTTTAAAAGGTGTATTTTTTCCAAAGTTTAAAAAGTGTGCAAAACCGCTACAAGAATGTTGCCATTCTTGTAGCACCCAAAGGCATCATTATTTTGAGTGGGTTTTGATTCCGAAGATCGTGTTAGCTGTCACAAATTCATGCAATAGATCATGCAACTTTGATGGCATTTAATTAACCCTGAGGGCATGTTGTAATACACTCATATATACCTATGGATATGATTTATCTATCGGGCCACGATCTCAAGTAGTTAGGGTTATGAGTTAAATTTTACCATAACAAATTCGTGGCCTAACATCATTTGCAATGAAGGAAACCTTCTGCATTGGATGTTTGTGCAGGAATCTCGAAAAACCTGATTGAGTTGAAACTCTAGCATTTACAGGTTGACAGAGATCACAATCAGCGTGATGGTGCCCAAGAAAGGTGGTCAAGTTAGCTGTTTGGAACTATTAGGGGTCGAATTGTTGGAATCCTACCCTGAGATTATGCTAAAATTCATTGATGGAGGCTAGTTCGAGTTCTGTTGCACTTTCCAAGGGCATCATGAGGAGATTTTGATGCTATTTGCAACAAAAAAATGATGGGTTTCAAACTCAAGTGGGAAGTGTATTAATTCACGTTATAGACCATCAATAGGAGAAACATCTCAGTTTCCTTTACAGGGTGAAAGATGGTGGAAGAAAATTAAATTATCTGCAAACATGTGCAATCAATTTTTGGTACCAGAACATCATGATCCAGATTGGAGCCAAGGGATCCCGAAAAAGTGGTTAAAGGAAGAATGGCAGAGTGTTTTGTCAATAGTCAAGAGGTACATAACCTGTGAGGGTAGGTATTTCTATGTTTACTGTTACCATATGATAATTTTAATGCATTTGAATAGAGATGCACATATGAGCTTGCCATTTTAATTGTTGAAGAGCCTGACCAAAATGGCAAAGAGAGTACAGAGTAATCCAAGAACTATTGATAAAATTTTATTTCATCAGGGATTGAATAAAAGGCTGGTTATTTATGCATTGAGTGAAGTTCGAGTGTCGTGGAGACAATTGTTGACTTCCTTAGGGTTTGATGAACAAGATTCAAATATACAAAAAAAAACCTCTGACCAGAAACCCGGGGTTTCAACAAAGGAGGATGATACCTCAAAGAGCACTGTAAAATTGCAAGAAATTTCTTTTGTAGCTAGACAAACTAGATCCAACAAGAGAAAAATGATGCTATAGCAAGAGGAAGAAGTCAAACAAAGGCCCGAATCCTCTGTTTCAAAACATGATTCTATGGGTTATAACAGGGTTTGTACAAGAAGAATCGCCAGACAAAAGACAAAGCAATTACAAGAAGTGAAAATTGAACTAGAAACAAAGATCCATGATGTACTTGTTAACAATTCCTCACAAGTGAGACCAAGCATAAGGAGCAAGGGTAAACAACCTGTAAACTATTCCATCAGGCCTAAAACAAGAGCTACAAACAAGTTGAGACTTAATTTAAAGGCTATGTTTAAACCCTCTTGGAAGAAAGATAATCTAATCATTTCAGATGATGATATTACAGAGAAAATTCACAAGAAGACCAAAAAGGGCAAAAAGCAACAACCAGTGCCAAAAATCGAATCTTCTCACTCAAATAATGAGACCCCTTAAATCACCAAGCAAGAAAGGCTGGAAATCCATACACTGAGGGATATGCCAGAGATGACAAATTTTTACATGGAAAAAGGAGCACCTAGTCTATTTGAGTCTGCAACAGAAGACATTGTTGAGGAGAAATCTGTAAAGGTACACAAGAATGAAAGGAAACCTAGAAATCCCAAATTATCTACTGAATTAAAAGACCTGCACTACAAGAAAATCAAGAAGAACCTGTGATTTGGAGTAAAGATGTGCTAACACATGAAGATTATGAGGCCATTATTGCAGACATGAGGCAACAAAATCAAAGCCTTGTGATACATAATTCCATATTACAAACTAAAGTCCAGAAGCTGAAACAGAAATCAAAATAAAGTCTACGAATTCTTAAAGAAAATCCCCAAGGCTGCAACAAAACAATATTTTTCCAGAACTTTATTTTGCAGGATGAGGAGCGAATGCAGGGCAGTTGAAGTTTTTGCAGGTAGATTTGACCACATGGATAAATCCAGCTGGAAATTAGAGATTAGTTCCTTTTTGAATTTCTTTACACAAACAAATGCTAAGAATCAACTTGTTAGTTTTCACAAGAACATTTTCAGGGCTTTGATCTTACTATGAGGATTTTCCTCCTAAAAACCATCTTTTTGTTTTGACCTCATGTTATGTAATTCAAATATAATGTCTATAGTCAAGGGATGTAATTAATGGGCCTCTATGTTTTGAGATCTAGATCCAAAAGTGAAACTTCTTCTTTTTGTATAAAACCAAGTTCAAATTAAGAGGTAGAGGTTCAAGTTTGGTGGTCCTATAGGACATATTGACCTTAATTGTATACTTGGAATCTGCTACACTTTACACGCAATGGAAAAATCATTCTGATGGTTAGATTGTCTCATTTTTGTGTTAAATTTATTCTCTCTTACTTGAATGCATTTGAACCTTTTGCAAATCATTTGATTTATGTTGTTCATATTGAAGACTAGTAAAGATTTTGTTGTTTGCTCAATTGTTACAGAATTTGTGTTTAAGTATTTATTTCTTGTTTATGAATGATATATGGGATCAAGATTCTTCTATGTAAGTGAACAAATTGTAACCTTGCAGTTTCTTTTTCTTCTTTTTAAATATCATTATCTAACTGATCAGAGTGGTTTTCATTGACTAAGTGAATGTGGTGGAAACCTGACTTTGTAACCAAAATCTTATGTTACCTAATTCATCCACTCCTTGACCCATAAAACAATCTATAAACCCAAAAAGATCTACAAACATAAACCGTTGCAATAACTAAGGTTCCCTAGCTTGCTCTTAGCAATCAAGGACAACTTTAGGGACTAACAATTGCCATCTTCGACCCACTTGTTTTCGTATTCACAAAGTAGATTCCCTCAACTTCTTCACTTTGGGAATACTATCCTCGACCTTTCGTCTTGAACTCTTGCATGCATTCCACCAATGTTTCCATGACTTCGTTCATTTCTTTTGTTGGTTTCTGCACTTGAACCGTCTCTCTCAAGGGTTCAAGATTTTTTGTTGTTGCTATGATTCAAGCCTCCTATTTTTCAACCAATAGAGCCAACTTTCCTCACATCAGACAGTCCTTCACAAGATGATTGTGCGAACAGAAGTAACACTTAGCCACCTTACCTTTCTTCTTGAGTGGCATGGGCTGATCCTTCATTTTTTCACTGCCTTTATATTGGGTGCTCTCCTCCTTGAGTTTTCTCAACACAACCTACATTAAAGTCTCAATCCCCCTTGCTAATGCCTTCAATTCGATGATCTTGGACTCCATTTGTGAGTCAAATTCATCCATTCTCCCCAAAGCCTTTCGGAGTTTCACAAATTGTTGAGCTACATTGTCTCCCTTGATCTTCCAAGCTTTGTCACTTATTCCATCCATTCCATGCTTAGATTGGTGAGTGCTTTCGATTTTTTCCAAGCTTCACCTTATTCCACATGTCTCATGGAGTCTTCTCACTGCTCCATCTCTTCGCAACATGATCCAAGTCACTCGACCTCCCAATATGTATGCGCAACTCCCCTGCATTGATCCAAGTCTGCGATGAGTCTTGCGGTCGTCTACACGTCCAAGTGCTTGATTGGCCCACAAGAAACTTTCTCTTGGTCTTTGTATGGAAATAGGACGTCCAAAAGTCTATGCTCAAACCACCTACGATGGGACAACCCACCTTGCCGAACCATTCACCATGGTTTGTGCCCAAACTTCCTTTGTGGTCAAATCTATGAAAAGTCCTACGATGAACTTTGTAATGAGTTCTGCGACCACCCACCCTGTCTAAGTGCTTCATTTCACCAAAACTTAGCCCTCAATCTCTACAAAGTGTGCACCAAGAATAATATCCCATCGCATTGTCGATCGATACCTATGTCATAGGTTTGACACCATTGTCTCTGCGATGAACCATTTAGCCCCACCAAACTATTCACTGAGTTTGCGATGAGCTATAGACGTTCCCACAAACTTTGAAATATCCCATGCTTTATCACCACTGTCACCACCACAGTAGTGCAATGACTTCAATCTCACCAAATATTCATTGAACCTTCTATGATGAACATGCTCTGATACCACCTGTCGCGAAGGTGACATAGTGGTGAAGAGCTCACCAAAATGTCTTCTAATTTTTCTCTAATACCACCTTTCATGAAGGTGGAAAAGTGGTGAAGAGCTCACCAAACTGTCTTCTAAGTTTGCTTTGATACCACCTGTCACGACCCCAAAGGGTGCTTGCCCGGATCTTGTGATTGTACACCTCCTAAGGGTGTGTGACACTGCAACGATTCTCACTTGGTTGCTTGGAAACACCAAGGATACTTCGCTTGGACTACACCTCTTCACCGAGAGTATACCCATACTTTATTTTAGGCTACGGGCAAGTCAGACTCCTACTCTATGCAACTCACTTCTATGCTTGTAATTTTTTTTACCAACTTAACACTTAGTCATTTAAGCATACATCCATGAACATGTGAAACAAAGAGAACACTTGCAAAACAAATAAGAGACACACACAAATATAGTGCAAGAAACTCAAGACGTGCCTAACACTTGAATAATTCTTATTATTGCAAAACAATTACAATATGAGCACTACTAGCTTGGTTTACAACTTGGGCAGACTCACATGACTCACCTCACCTCACTAAGACACTCATACACAAAATCGCACCACCAAGACTCTATGTCGCAATAACTTTCGCAACCCCTGTGGTGCACCCCAGACGTGCACCCACCACATACTCATTGTCTCTTCTATGCCGTAAGACGCCACCAAACTAGCATACACTCTCGGTTCTGCCTCATAGCATGTCTCACCCATACTTGCGACAAGACTTCCCCAAAATCCCCTTGTGCATCGCACTCTTGGCTACTTGTCTTCCATGTCTTCACAACTCAGTGCCCTCATTTTTCCTTGCCTTAGAACGCTTCCTTGGTCGCTTGACTCCTTGTCTATATGTATTTTCATTGATGCCTTCCTTGGTTGTGTGCCCTTATGTTCTTATATAGACTCTAAACGTCACCTTCACGAACCGTCATGTCCTTTTGGGTGTCGTGCCCCTTCGTGAACCAGGGCACATAAACAAACTGATGTGCCCAAACGAACCTGTGCACTCATGAACCTTCACATCTCTTGGAACCAACACACCCCAACCTTGGGTGTGCTCCTCATGCCGACACGCCCCAACCTCCTTGGTGCACCCTTGCTTTGTACATTTCCTTGAACCAATTGACATGAATCTTCATGGGTGTGCCGATGGGGTCATCCAAGCTCTCTAACACACCCATGTTGCCAAGGGAAAGCAGGTCCACTCCTTGGGTGCATGCCCGAGTCACCCCATCCTTGCCAAAAGCAACCCAAGTACTCATCATCTGTCGCAAGGCAAGTGAGTTGCGTGCCCCCTTGGTGTCACACGTCACCATTGTGCGCTCAAGGTGCTCTTGCCCGAGCCTACATGATTGCGCTCGTCCAACCGATCTCATGCGCCTTGTGTTCTCTTTCTTGACTCGTCTCTAAGTCTGCCCAAGGAGCGCGCATGCTTGGTGGGTGTTGCAGAGAGATTTACTAAATCTTTGATAGGAGTTAGAAAATGGTGGCATGGAGACTCAATAGTTGAATGCTTCAAATCTTGGCAGTCTTGGTCCAAACTAAAACAATTTAAGGCCCTTCCTATAATAGTAGCGTAAGTCATATGGATAGCTAAGAATGTTAGAACCTTTGAAAATATGCAAGTTCCTCCTTTTCAATGTGACCTTCGAAGTAACACTATCTTTCCCAATTTCAAGACCTCTCCAAAGGTCTCTCTACGACAAACATATTTCTCATGTTCCAATAGACAAATCTCAGGCTTGGAGTTATGTTAATGGGCCCTACCAAGGTAGCCCATCTTCATGTGAAGGTAGGTGAATATTGTTTTTGAATGAGGATAATTTTTGCAAAGTTAAAACAGGACTAGGAGGAGAAACAAATAACTCGGTGAGTTTCCCACCTTGACACTATTATTAAGATCAATTACATACAAAGGGATCTCAAATTTGCAAATTGTTGGGGACTCCTTGATGGTTATTAAGTGGATGAAGAGGCAATATAGAATGCAAAATATATTATAAACCCTATGTTTTAAGAGATTTAGAATATCCAATATAATTTTAATTATATTTCGCTCTCACATGTGTACAAAGACTTCTACTCGACATTTGATGCTCTTTCCAAATAAGTCTTCCTACTAGATTATGGAATATGAACAATGTAAAGTCCAATGATGGACAAGTACAAAAGCTCAATTTGTTATTTATGGGCTAAACAACACTACTTTTTCTTATATTTCATTGTTACAATGTTTTTCGGGTTTATAATGTTTTAAACACGCATATTTGATGGTTAAGTTACGTGACAATTAAGGATATTCATTGGACTTCCTTGATTTAAAATTTTTAAAGATTTTTAGTGTGACATTTTTATGAAATGTTTTTTTTTACTATGTATTAACCCATGAAATAAACACAATATATAAAATATAAAAGTAAATAAATAATGATAATAGTTAATAATTAATATGTATTAAAAAGACATCTCATAATGAAAGGACACATTTCTTATTGAAAGGACACTCCTGTGTGGATATATATTGTCATCATTTCTATTCATTATCATATCACATTCATATTTATCAATTATATTTATTTTTATGGATCTCTCTATTGTATCCTATTTAAATTGGATATTTTTATAGTTGTCAAACAAGTTTGTTTGCCACATTTGTCATCAGAGCAAGTTTGATCATAGACATTGACCATACTAAAACCTTTTCGAGCTTCTCTAACTCCAAGGTCTTTCACCAAAATCAAGCCCTTGGCCATTTGCATTTCAAACTTCCGATGAGAAACTAAACAAATCAGAAAAAAGTTAGATAAATCCACTGCAATTTCAGAAAAAATAAATATATATTAGTTTGTTGCAAATTCACCAATGGAGAGAAGCGTGACGAGTTGGTCAAACTACAAGGGTCATCTTACGACTACTTCATATACCACAATACCAAATAATAAAAGTATCGATAAGGAAATTAAGTGACCGATGTATTTACCCACATAGAAATCAAAATTACATTGGGCAATAGATAAATCACCCAATGTTGTAACTCCCGCCAAAAAGGAGCTTTCGCGCGGGATTTACATTGCCATCGAAAATGTTAGTTGCCATAGCTTAATTATATCTAGAAGTTGCACGAAGAAGAAATCACATTCGGTATCGTGCCTTTTCGTGGTTGTCGTAGAGTCGCACCCCTTACCGTATTTTAATTAAGTGGCAATCAATATTAAAAAATAAAATAAAAATAAAAAGTCACTGATAACAGCAACTATCTTTTAAAGTTATCGTGGCAGAGAGATGTTATTAAATATTTTAATCCATTGTGAGGTGTGAAGTATTAATACATAGGCGTAGTCTAAACATTCTACGTTTTTATCTTTTTTTGACACTTTTCCTGATGAGTTTTGTCCAAAATCTATCTTTAATCGATTTGCTTACTCGACGAACCTTACACGTATTACCTGATATTTGACCGTTGAGAGGATTGTTGGAGCGTACTCAGAGATGGAACCGAATGCTTTAACAGTTAAGAACTCCTTCCGGCCAGCTACTTTGATGTAGATTAAGCAGTTCATTCCCTAGTCGTAGATCTGGTTTAAACACTTGTAGGAGAAGCAAGGATGTATGGAGCAGAACCAAAGTGAGCAGGAGCAAAGGCAGTAAATTTAGAAAGTTGCATATTTCAGTGATTGAGATTACATATTCTAAGTGCCCTCGGTATTTTTTAGGGTGTTGAATCGATTTATACATTCAAAAACATGATTTAAACAATGTTAAGTTTTGATTTATCCAACAATTGTATTGTCGAATTCTGATAATAATGTCCAAAAAATAAAAAAACATAGAACATTTAGACTACACCTTAATACAAAATCTCAAACATAATAACCTTTGAAAATGTTTTTTTAAACTTTTGAAAGGGTCCCTAAGTCCCACTTCGAAGTTATAATGAAATAAAGAGGGATTAATTATGAGTCCTCATTTCCCTAGGTAAAAAGGATACAATTCGTATAAAGCAAAGATAAGGTAATATTATAAAAGGGTATTCATATATTATATGCTCATAAAGGTGAAGTAAAAACCTTATTAAGGTGACTTTTAAAAGAAAAAGAATAATCACTCGTCCAAGATTTTTATAGAACGAACATAAAATTGAAGAGAAGAATTTCAATTTAAAGGTTTAATAAGGAAATCATTGAAACACATTATTAAGTAGGATCCTCACATTCACTACTTATATAGAAGTTGGAATTATGGATTTTATATCAAAATTCTATTTATTTATTTTTATTTTTTTTTCAAAATGTCTTTTTTGTGCAAAGGAGTTTATATGTTTAACATTATTCAAGAATCAATATGTTATTTGCTCAAATTGTTATAGAGATTTTACTTTAATCAAATATCAAACTAACACACAAATACACCAAACGGAATTTTTTTATGAAGATACGTGAACAAGTGGCTTAGAAAATCAAAGGAAATGGATCCGAGTAATAAGGAAAAAGGAAGATTCCCTAAAACTTCATTTTTTTTTCTTTAGTGCTACTTAGAGTCAAAGGGACACTTGAGGGAGAGATATCACTATTTCTATTGCGCCCACCAAACACAATAATTATGTTTTTTTTTTTTAAACGAAATTGCGTTGTATTTATATTAATAGAAGTTGTGTCGGAGCAAACAATGATCATACAAAGTCTTCAAAAAAGGCTTAGAGCTTGTACATAATTCTAAAACTAAGACAACAAATTTGGAACTCTCCCCAGATTGATTCCTTGATCAGTAATGTTAATTAGATCTTTAATAAACTAGCCTAAAAACCACAAAACTTTAAAAAACATTTACTGGTAAGAAGAGGTAGAATCTTGAAATATTAAGGCCTTGTCCTGCTGCGAAGGTCCTTCCTAATTTTTCATAGGGATTGTGTCGCGTTGTACATTGTCATTGATCGTAACACCTTATCAAGGAGATAATGTACCATGATTGATAGACGCAGAGGCCGAATGTTGAGGGAATGCAAGTGTCTTTAAGTGTTGGATCTCTTGTTCCATTGCATCCATCCACCGTGTCAAGGAGACTAGGGCAAGTTCAAATTCCCCCAATTTAGCTGAAAGTTGCTAGAGCACAGAACATTTGGCTTGGGAAATCTTCTCATGATGTTGGAGAATCTTCTTGAAGTCATGCCAGGAAGGGTCCATTTCTATCCTCTTCAACAAGAAGCTAGAAAACCTCCACCCCTGGGGGCTCTGATCCTAATTCCAAAGATAACGAATGAGGGAATAATTACACAGTGAAAATAAACCACTTAGGGGAGAAAACACGCCCTACCAGAACAAAAAAAAAGGGTTGGTAAACAAGGAAAAACCTGTAGAGATCAACAAATAGAGTTGGCCTCAAGCTTGCACCTCCCTCTAAAAACTGAAACAATACCTTGAGATCCAATGACCATGTCAACTTAGACCTCCATGCGAGACCACTTGTTGAAGATTGGAATTGAGACCTGGAATCCACACTCTATTGGGGGTAGAAACCTTCCCAAAAATCAATGGAGAACGATCCATAGCTAGAGCCCTCAAACCACATAAAATTTTTTAGAGATGCATATCATATTGAATACCCACACAAATGAAATAAACCTCAAATGTGAAAGGGGATTTGCACAAAGGCTGACAGGACATGTCATCTTCATTTGTCCTCGTGAAAGTAGAGGTGGGCTCGTCTATGGTATAGGCAAGGCCCCCTTTACCACATTTAAATTTATAATTCCACACTCCAAGCTAGTGCCAATCCTTGCCCAATGATCTACTAGGGGGTTTAGGTCTCTCTTAACATGATAGATTTTGAAATCAACAAATCCTTTTACGAGGGGAAAAATGTGGGAGAATATGCCATTAAAGCTTTGTTTTTGGACCAGCTTCTCTTATGTATTGCTCGGACGACCATCGTGGAATCCCCAAAAACCACAATTTTGGAGATCTTTCGCTCTTTGGCTATGCCAACTCCTTCGTACAAGGTGTAGGCTTCCCTGGTCCCCATGCATAATAGGATATAGTATTTCCTCTAAGATATAGAAGACTCCCACCCGCACTTTCCACCCCATAATATAATAATTATGCTAGTACTAAATTTGCTAACCAATTAGTGATTCCTGGGTCAAATATAACTGAAAAGATAGGCTCGTTGGACGAAAAACAATATGTCATAAGCAATTTACAATAGAACATTGGAGACTATACTTTTGTATTGCCATTCACTATTGGATCTTTATGGAGTGATGGAGATGACATACTTATGAGTTCACCTTGGATGGAAACACTAGTGTTTTTCATCTTAAACATGAAAAAAAAGGTTTTTGACATTCTCTTATAAAAATAAGAAGATAATGTTATAGGATGTTAAATTGGATTTAGATCCAGTAACATTAGAAGATCTTAAAGGTATCTCAAAGATTATCCTTAAAGATAATAAGAAAATAATACAAAAAGTGCAAAAAGAATTCAACCAAGTTATCAAAGATAAAAATAAAGAAATTTCTCGCTTAAAATATCGCAGTCAAAAACTACTTATACATATCAATAAGTTAAAGGATACCAAATAATACACTCAGAAGTTGGAACAAGAGAATCAAGATCTCGGGAAGAAATTATCAGAAAAAAGGAATAAAGCTCGCGCTTAAAGAATCATAATCAAAACCTACTTACGCAAATGAAGAAGCTTAAAAATGATAATAGGTCAATGGAAAATAAGTTAGAACAACTTGTTGATAAGGAAGCATCGAAATCTTCATATGTAAAGATCCAAGTCGTGGAAAAGGGAACAAATATAGATCCAATCCACATCACAGTTCAAGAAGGTGCAAAATCAGTTCAAGAAAAGACATATACTGACGTTGGAGTACAAACTATGGAAATTTTAGGCGTACTTACTAATAAAAATGCAACTACCAACAAACCAATGCTTGAAGAAGATAAAACACCAAAAGTCAATCCTAAGTTCGCTACAAGTACAATAAAATAAAGCGATACTATGAAGACACCTTATTGACATCCCAATAACAAGAGCATGCACTTTAACTAGTCAAAGTATCAACATCACTCAAAACAAAAGCAATTAATCTATCTTATCAAGAATATTGATATCATCATCATTGAGTCTCATAACAAAAATTCATATTGGGTATCACATAAGCACAACATTCCACAAGATTGAATTAGGATGGTCAGATCATTTTACAATTCAACAATTATACTCAACACTTAAAAGTTTGTATCGTCTCGTATCATCCTAACAATAACAAGAACTGAGAACCATGCAAATACAACACAAGCCAGGGCAAGACATAAAGCCTTTCATAATTATGCTTTGAGGACAAAGCATTTCTAAAGGGGGAGGCAATGTATAAACACGATATTTAAAATATATAAGTAAATAAATAATGACAATAATTAATAATTAATATGTATTGAAGAGATACTTTAATGAAAGCACACATCTTATACTCAAAGGGACCCCTTGCGTGGATATATATGGCCCTCATTTGTATTCATTATCATATCACATTCATATTTATCCTCATGGATCTCTCTATTTTATCCTACTTAAATAAGATATTCTTATAGAGTTATCAAACAAGTTTGTTTATCACAACCCAACTAAGTATATAATGTTTTAAAGTATGTATGAACTTTAAAATTGTTTTTTTTGAGGTAACAACTCACAGGAAAACCCCAGGGTACTTCCTCTCATTTTGAGGATGGTACCCAGGGTAAACCCTAGATTCTTCATTGGACAATGTCAGATTAACAACAAGGCTAAAAGTTGTTTAAATGATTTACTCATAATGAGCTCAACATGTCATAAACGAGAATATAACTTGGGTGGGAAGGATAACACTCCATCCCGTCACCGCATAAGCTAGACCTAATTGACATGATCTTTAAAATTATATATAGAAAATAAATAAATATCAATAATGATTTTTTTTCGTTAAAAACAAATTTAAAAAAAAATTAACATATTAAAAATATATGAAAAACATATCTCTTTTTATGTAAAATGGAATACATTATTTGTTTCACGCGTTGTTTAATTGTTCTACATTTTGGTCCTTTTCACTAGAATCCGACGATATAAATCAACGCGAAATCACAATTTTTTGTTATTTAAATTGCATTTTTGAATGTAGAAATGGATTCAACATGTTGAAAAACCTTTGGGGCACTCGAATTATACAAAATTAACCACTCAAATTTACAAATCCAACAATTTTTTAACAATTTAAAAAAAAAAATAAAAAAAAATAATCCTAAAAAAATCAAAACATAAAACATATAATACATCTTTGTTTAAAAAGAAAAAAGCCCACTTTATACCACTGATAGAACGCTTCACAAAAAATTAAATATTAAAACATATATAAAATAATATCGATGCATAAATAATGGCATCACATAAAAAGGAATCCTATTAAAAAATGTTATAAAACAAAATATAGCAATTAGTGACATTAAAGTACACTGCATTTAAAGTCTACTGTAATATCGATGCATAAATAATGGCATCACATATAAAGGAATCCTATTAAAAATTGTTATAAAAAAAATATAGCAATTGGTGACATTAAACTACACTGCATTTAAAGTATATTGTAAAGTCAATGTGTATCTTAATTTATGTTGCACGAGTTTACATTAAAGATTTGAAGTCTATTATAAATTCAATGTGTATCTTAATTTATGTTGCACGAGTTTTTGGAACCCATAGTCAAAAAAATAAAAAATAAAACCCATTTTGGAAAGGTTTATTCTATTTTGTGCTATTTTGATTTTTTAATGTTTATTTCTTTTATTGATCTATTTAAAAAAAATGTTACTAACCGTTTATTCGTATAAACAAGTTAAAATAATAATAATAATTATATATATATATATTTTTAATTAAAAGGCGAGTCCTATTATATTATAGCTTCAAAAAAGGAATACATATGACACGCAGGTGTCAGCTGTCCTGTCTATGTAGGAAACCAGGATAGCTGGCCTGTCCACAGTAGCATGCAAAATCAAAGAGAATGTTGCGCCACCCTGCCCGAAGGAAACCAGGGTGCATATCCATTATCAATAACAGTTTGGTAAGGTCTGTGCTAATGCTAACCATGCTAACAGCTAAAGAGATACAACTCTGGTAAACTACAAAGGAAATAGAGTTGGAAATCATGTGAAACAGAAGAACCTATTCCCCGGAGTCCTCGTAGTCGTCCTTCGCGTTTCCGCTACTGGCTGGAATGACATAAGGCTGAGCACAGGTTGGACATTGTCGCCGAGGTGTAGCACTGGAGTAGGCTGCGTAGAGCATGTCCAAGCGTTGGCTAACGCAGACGACTCTGAAAATTTGATCATCCACCAGGCTTCAGACTTCAAAAATCAGATTCAGGTGCTCTGGGTGTAGGAGTGGTGGCGAGGGCGGCGACTTCGGCTTGGCATCCTTTTCCCGGCGACCCTGCTTCTTCCTTTTCGGCTGCGAGTCGGTGGTTCTTTCCAGCAGCTCCTCCTCTACCAGGCAAGTGGTGAGCTCTGCATTAGGAGCGTCGCTGGGGCCTGAAGTGTCTCTCGAGCATGGCGGTGCCTCTACTTCTCCAATACGCTTGGGGGGGTTCCAATTGTCTGGAACGATAAACATTTTGCTCTCAGAAAAGTCCGGTGGGAGATCCATGTCTGGGACCTCTTCGACGAAGGTTCTGGGGGGCGAGCTCATTACAATGGTCGCCCGACATCGCCTTTTCTTGGCCAGGAGCAGAGCCCTCTCAAATCTCTTGTGTCGCTTCCTCCTGGAGTTAGCCGCATACCAGCCGGCTCCCCTGCGAGGCCTCCCCCTCGCTCGTGGCATAGCAAGAGTGAGGATCAATGCCAGGGTGTCGAAAGCACTGCTGCTCTTACTCTGCTCGGCAAGCTTCGAATGCACTCTAAGACTTCCGGTAAGGCGGGTGATAGCATAAATTATGGCTGCAACCATTAAAGCCAAGAGCTTAATGCTCTGGCTGGCCGGCCTGTGCTCACTCGTGAGAGGCCCCATCGATAAATGGAGGCCGACGGAGGTAAGAACCTTCATAAATAAATATGGAGTGAGGTGAGAGCCATCATAAATGGCCTCTCCCTGCGCGCCTCCATGTGCCTCTCCCTTTTCGCGTGGCACCCCATTCGGGGCAATTATTTTTTTAATATAAGTTGAATGCTAATTTTATTATTTTTAATATATGAGTGTCTTATATTTATTATAGGAGTTGAGTAAGGGGATGTCGGTGGGTGGTTATTTTTATTTTAAAGGCAAAAAAGGAAATGGAACATGTTTGGGTTAAAAGACACAACCAATAATAAAGCAGAAGTAATAGCAGTGGGCCTAATGGTTAAGAACAAGTGTTTCCTCTTAAGAGGTCGTAAGTTCAAATCCAAAGGGGGGTAGGGTATGTATACCTCCGTAGACTTTACCAGTAAAATCGCTGGGTGGAGGGGGTCCCTTGTCCCACAAACAAGGGGGTCTCATACACCAATTTGGTGTGGCTTGGTCGTGACCTGAAAAATAGATTATTATTATTGAGTTTTAGTCGATCTAAAGTAAAAAGTGTATAACAAGTGATGGTAGTTGAGGTCTAACATTAATTTTAAGATCATTGTTCCATTAAATCCCTCTTCTAAATTCCAAACTTTCTTGACTCACCCAAAAATTCATCAATCTGACACAAGACTTTGAGAAGGTAGAATTTTTCCATGTTCTGCAATAGAAAAACGGGGAGTTCAACATGTAGGCCACTTTAGGAGCTAGAATGAATAAGGCTTGTTTAAATTAAACGGGGATGCTATATGCATCTTACCCATCCCATGAATTGTTACATGTTAAGGTGATTATGGCATATTACAACATCTATCCCATCATGCAATGGAGAATGGATGTGAGTCACAACTTGGTCACTTCACACATCTCATTCCTTTCCATCATGTGTGCACGATTATGTTTAGTATAATGGGAGAGGGCAATGTATGTGGGTTTATTGGGAACGAATTTGTCGTTTGGTTCAACATTATTATTTCTATCTCTACGCTTAACTCCAATTGTGAATGAGCATTGGGAGTGGATTGGGGTGCTTTGATTGTGGAAGGATCTAACTATACTCTAGGTAAAATAGAGGCAACAATGGCACACAACCATTGCAAAAGCAAATGTTGCATTTTGTGTGAGACAAAAAAGGTTTAGAGAGGGGTTAGACACTATGAGCTTGAGGTAGCAGAAGCATAGTGCAATGCCATGAACTCCACCATTCTCTGGAAGAATTGGTAGGAAGAATTGGATAAGAAGATTAAGACAAGAATCGAGTCAGGGATCACTATGTAATGGATACCACAACCCGTATTTTGCAACTAAAGGATACATAGAAGAAGGTCAACACATTCAAGCATATCCATCACTAGAAATATTTAGAGTTAACATCCTAGATGGTTTTTTTACAATCTCTGGTTGGAAGGATTTCAACCCACCTTAACCTCCACTAGGACGTTGTCTCATCTCCTACCCCATTGGATTCTTTGTCCTTTAGGGAATCCTCCCACTACAATATTTCTCATGGAAACAAGGAGGATGTGGACAAACAATACTCCCCAAATCGAACTTGTGGACACCAAATGTGAAGTCAACCATGTTTCGCAATTTGAAGTGGAAATGTGCTATGAGGATATTGCAATGGAAACTCAAGTGGGCATGGTAGTTAAAGGCCTTTAAGGGCACTAGTTTTTATTAATGCACATGGTATGTTTTTCCAAACAATTATTTTACTAATCCAATATGAAAGGTAGTGCACTTGACAGACCTTTAAAGGTTAGAAGTGGAAGGTTATGAATAAAGGAAATTTGATTATTAAACTATGTATTTTGGATAGTAGGCCAATGCTAGACTACTCAATTTTGTATTACAATGTTGCCCTGATAGTCTTGGTCAGAACTAAAAGAATTTAAGGCCCTTCCCATCATAGTAGCTTGGATAATATGGGTAGCTAGGAATGCCAAAAACTTTAAAGGTGGGAAAATTCCTCATTTTCAATGTTCCCTCCAGAGTAGAACTATATTTCCCAATTTCAGGACCTCCCCAAAGGTCTCCCCCAATAGACATATTTCTCATGTTCCAATGGACAAATCTTGGGCCTAGGGTTATTTTCATTTTGATGGTCCTGCCAAAGTAACCCAATCTTCATATGAAGCTAGGGAAATATTGTTTTTGAATGAAGATCATTTTTGCGAAGTTAAGGTGAGACTAGTAGTAAAAAGAAATTGCCTTGAAATAATTATTAAAATTAGTTGCATACAAAGGAACCTCAAATTTATAGATTTTTGGTAACTCCATGATTGTTATTAAGTGGATGAAGAGATAAAATAGAATGAAAAAAAATGTTTTTAAATCTCATTTTTGAAGAAATTAAAAACTTTCAATCTAAATTTAATTACATTTCACTCTCACATATCTATATAGAGTTCACCTCTACATTTGATATGATTTGTACATATGATTTCCAAATTTAATTACATTTCACTCTCACATATGTATATAGAGTTCAACTTTCAACTCTACATTTGATATGATATGATTTCCAAATTTAATTACATTTCACTCTCACATATGTATATAGAGTTCAACTCTACATTTGATATGATTTCCAAAGGACGCCTCCAGATGGATTATGGAGTATAGATAATGTTCGAGTCCAAGAATGGATAAATGCATGAGCTTAATTTGCCATTTATGGGTTAATCAAGACTACTTTTTTCTTATGTGTCATTGTTATAGTGTTTTTGTGGGCTTATGATGCTTTAGAGAGACCTGCTGATAATTAAATCATATGATAATTATGGATATCTCTTGGACTTGTGAAATATTATTTGAAGTTTTTAAATATTTTTATTATAATTTTTTAAGATAATATTTTATTATTATATAATTTAATAAATATAGATAAAATAAGTTTTAAAGTTTTATATATAAAGAATAAATAAATATCTGTGATGATTTTTTTTTTTAAATTTATTTTGCTGTAAAATAACCTAAAATAAAGCTTAAGATATTAAAAATATATATTTTAATATAGAATGGAAAAATAAAAAAATATTAAAACATATAAGCTATATCAATCTATAACTAATTGCATTAGTTATAAAGAATCCATTAAAAATGTTAACTATAACAATATGGCAATTAATGATTGCATTACATAAAAGGAATCCCATTAAAATTGTTATAGATAACAATATGGCCACTAGTGATATTAAATTACACATAGAACATTTAAAGTCTATTAAAGTAAACATAGTGCATCTAAAGTCTATTGTAAAGTCAATGTGCATCTTAATCTATTTTAAATAATTTGTTTTTTAAATGAAACCCATTTTGGGAAGGTTTATGCTCTTTTGACTTTTAATTGTATGTTTTTTTAATTGATACATTTAAAATTTTTAAATCTATAGTTATATATCTATATCTATATATCTACTAGAATTAAATTTTTTTAAATGTATCAATATATCAATTAATAAAACATATTATATATATAAAACTCTATAATTACATTTTTTAATGTATTAATTAAAAAAATATATATTAATTAAAAAAAAAAAACATACAATAAGGGTGGGTGGTCATTTTCAATTTAAAAAAAAAAGATTAAATGAAGTATGTGTTGGATTAAGAGACACAAAACAAAAACAATCACAATGTATTAAGGTTTAGTTTCTCTAAAGTTGAACATTGTACAATAATTGATGGTGGTTGAGGATTAAACATTAGTTTTAAGATCATTGTTCCATTAAATCTTTCTTCTAAATTTCAAACTTTCTAGACTCAACTAAAAGGTCATCAATATGATACAAAACTTTGAGAAGGTAGACTTTTTCTATGTTCTACAAAAGCAAAATGGGAAGGTCGACACACAAGCCAATTTAGGAGTTATGATGGAATGAAGGGTTATTTAAATCAAACAAGGGGTCTATATGCGTATTACCCCTCACATGAGTTGTTAGTGCATTAAGGTGATTATAGCATATTACAACATTTGTCCTGCTATGCGATGGAGAATGGACAATGAGTTAAGGCTCTGTCACTTCATAGATCTCATTCATTTCCCTCATGCATGCATGATTATGTTTAGTACGATGGGAGAGGGAAATGTGTGTAGGTTTATGAGGAGTGGATTTGTGGTTTGGTTCAATGTTATTATTTCTATCTCTGCTCTCAAGTCTAACTATGAATGATCATTGGGAGCAGGTTGGGGTGCTTTTGTTGTGGAAGGATTGGTTAGAATCTAGGTAAAATAGAGGCAACTATGGCATACTGCCATTGCATAAGCAAATGTTTCACTTTGTGTGAGATAAAAGAGGTTCATAGAGAGGTTAGAAACTATGAGTATGAAGTAGCATAAGAAGAGTGCAACATCATGAACTCCACCATTCTCTGGAATCATTGGTAGGAAGAATTGGATACGAAGATGAAGGTAGGAATTGGGTCAGGGATCAATGTGTAGTGGATATCTTAACCAATATTATGGAGCTAAGGTATAGAGAGAAGGAGGTCAACACATTCATGCATATCCACCACCATAGTATCCAACATCCCATACAAGTTCTTTTACATTCTCCAGTCAAAAGTATTTTGGCCTACCTTAACCTCCCTTAAGAGGTTCTCTCATCTCCTACCCCATTGGACTCTGTGTACTTTGGGGACTCCTCCCTCCATAATCTTTCTTGGGTGAATGAGGAGGATTTGGATAAGCAATTTTTCCCGAGTTGAGAACTGGTGGATGCCATAAGTGAATTCAAGACTATAGCTTAATTTGAAGTGGAGATGCCCTATGAGGATGTTGTAATGGATACTCAAGTGGGCCTGACAATTAAAGCCCTTCAAGAGCACTAATTTTTATTAACACACATGGTATGTTTTACCAAACAATTATCTTACTATTTCAATATGTAAGGTAGTGTACCCGCTAGGTCTTTAAAGGTTGTAAGTGGAAGGCTAGGAATCATGCGAATTTGGCTATTAAATCTTATGTTTTCAATAGTAGGCCAAGCTAGACTCCTCAATTTTGTATTACAATGTTGTCTGGTTTGATCACTTCTTTTTCTAATATAAAATATAATTGGTACTATGAAAAAAAATTAAAGGATTTGAGTAAGGATGTTCTCTATTCTCCACCTTTTCCAATGTTTATATTGATAAGTTAGAGGTAAGTCTAGAGCAAGTAGGTTGTGTCGACACTACTTTGAATGGAATGGTCACCATTCATCTTTTTTACCCATATGATATTTATTCTTTTGGCAATAATCGTAGTGGATCTAAACAAAGAAATTAGAATTATCAAAGAATTTAATGTTAGCTCTAGAATGCTAGTCAATATTGATAAGACAAAGACTATGATCATCAAATCTAGGCAAATCACCTACCCTAATTTTATGTACAACAATAACATTTTGAAGGGAGTTCTTTCTTACAAATATCTTGGAGTTTTTCTGCATCACAAGCTAGATTGGAACTATAATGTGGATAGAAGTATTAATAGAGGTTGGAAAGCCTATTTTGGTCTTTAGAACCATTATTTAAAAAGAAAAACATGTTTTTTGGTTATAGGAAAAAAAAATCTTTGATACACTTGTTATGTTGGTGATCTTATAAGGCTGCAAATTTTGGGGTTGTAGCGTTTCTCTAGAAACTTGGAGAAAAATCTAGCAAAATTTTAAGTGTTTTATAATTGACAATCTTAAATAATAATAATAATACACACTATCATACGCTTCTCTTGGATGTTGGGCATCCACCCATTGAGAGTAAGGCTATGACCATATAATTAGTGTACAAGCACAAACTAATCAAAATGAATATTGAGAGGCTTCCCAACGTTGCTTTAAATACCAATAAATGTCACTCGAGGCTTAAGA
>JASDQU011314063.1:1104-13400 GCA_032191745.1 Picea mariana
TTAATAATATAGTGGACCTAGTCCACCTTACATTGAATGACCTCCACTATTATCACTATGGGCCCTCTGGGCCCCCCCACTACCTCTCTAGCTACCTTACACTCCAACTAAACCAGCAAGGAAAACAGAGGGCTAGCACCCAGGATGACCAATAACATTTACAAACTCAATATTATTGCAGGAAGAACCATTCATTTCAAGAACAAAAATTTACATAGTTGCAATACTTAGTAAAACACAACCCAATACACCTGAGCTAGTAATAATTTCATAACCAGAGAAGAGTCACGAATGGCCAAAAAAAAGACATACTTGTAATCAAATTCCTTTAAAATATGAGCCGGTCGAGCGGTTCCTCTCTGCTAAGAAATTAGACAATAACCACAACAACAAGATCGAACAATAGCCCAACTAGGGTGGCGGCTAATGGGAGGAGTAAAGGTGACGTGCAGTAAATGCATGTCACCTCCACCCGCAATGCATTAATTCATCAGTACATGCCAACGAGTTCTTCATTAACACCATCAATCAACCCATGTATCGAAACCATCACCCATTAAAACCAACAGTGTGGCCATAACATAATTCCACCAAGTTCTATATAGTTAAACAAATCGCATAACCATTAGCACTATTACCTTTCCAAATGCGCCACCAACAGTTCATACCATATGCATATTAACCATATAACTCAATCATAATTGCATAACCATTTAATTTGCTAGCTAGGATTTAACAATAATCGTTAAGTCTTTCATGCATGTAATATAGTATATAGGATAGCTTAAAATTATTCCCCTTTGCAATTGATTCTCATTTCCTTCCAATTGTTCACATGTATTATAGTAAAATTGCATAATTAGATCCCTTTTCCTTGCATTTGTTATAGTATTTTTGCCCTTCTCAAAACTACCCTTCATGTAATTTTACTAACATGTTTGTTGTGCAGGTGTGATAAGAACATATAGCAATGATATTAATGAATAACATAGGATGTAATAACATAAGCAATCAACACTTCATACGCTCAAATAATAACCAATAACAACAAGATCTCATCAACCATGTAAGTCATGTCGCACATCATCACAACATAAAAAAAATGAACAGATCTGATCTTTAATAGTTCAAGGGGGTCACACCTACTAGTATTATTTAGTTTTTTTATAATAATAGGATTTAGCAACACTTTGAAGGAAAAACTTCATTGACAATTTTAATCGTCAACACACGGTCCTTCTCTTCTTTGGTCTCAAGCTTAGCCTAATCGAGTATCAATTCCATCTCATCTCAATTGTCCCTTGTTTGTTGCAATTCCATTGTATCTATGCGTGCGTGAGACTGTACCTCCTATGTAATGCTGACTTGCAGTTTGTACAAGGCCTTTGTTGGTATCTGCGTCAATACCAACTGTAGTTGAGACAAGTCCTTTAGGCGTGTTTTCCCCATGATTTTGTTAATGCACAATATGTTGGGTGTGACGTGAAATGTTGAGCTCAACTGTGTTGTCGTTTAGATTGTGTCCTACTCACTTGATCTAGCTTCACCTCCTATCTGTTATGATTTCATGGATGTTTCTACGCTATTGTCGGTTGCCTGCGCTTCCCCAAGCTGTCGGAGGAGCTTTCATATGTGTTCTAGATCTTCCTCAATTGTGTCCCTTTGGTGCGCAACATTCTCGAAATCCTCGACTGTGCGATCTTGGATCATTTGGGCCACCATGTCCGCTTCATCCTCAGTGATCATGTATTTTGGGGGCGTTTTGTGTTCCTTCTCCTTCTTGCGTGCACCCCTTGTCTGGATGACTAGACTCTTAGTTGACCTTTCTCTTGTGACATAGCACTTGATGTAGTTCCCTGTGCTGCCTCGACCTATTTCTGATGTAACTAGGGCACCTGTGTATTGTTTTTCTTCCCTATCTGGATGCTTGTCTTGGATGTCCCCCCTTTCTTCTTTTGTGCCTTGTTATGACCTGTCCTTGGTTTCTTGGGAACTGTTACTTCCTTGGGATGTGTCTGTTCCTGTCTTACATGCACCTCCTCCTCTATCTCTGTGGGCATTTCTAGATTGAGGAATGGAATCTTCCAGTCATCTTCCCAATCCTTAATTTCCATCTTGGTGTCCTCCTACATGATACAGGAACGCAACTATAGCCATTGGTTGTCAGGATCTTTCTGTGCCTGGATCCACATCACATGTCTAGTATCTTTGAAGTTAGCTATGCCCTGATACTGTGCAACAACTTCTGGTGTTACCCTCCAAGTGTTGGAGATGGTGTCTTGTATGTTGCGGAGATAACCTTCGAATATAGTTGCATTTAATTTTCTATTCTTGGTGTCTAAAGTGGATCCAAGCGATAAGTATTGTGCTCAGTGGCATGGTTTGGGTCTAGTGGAAAAAAATGAATACTTCGGCTCCTTCCATCCCATCACGGCTATCAGGATGAGTATCCATGAATAATGAAAATTTTTCTCCAGATCATCTGCATCCTTGCAGTCATCTAGGAACATATTCAAAAATAAGGGGCCCAACTGAGTGTGGTGCCCTCGGCACATTGTGTTGTAGCTGCGAAAACCTCGATCGGGACTTCCTCCTTGCAGAATTTCCTGAGTAATTCACATGCCATAATTTTTGTGGCAGTTCTTGTCACAGCATCACTAATGTGCCAGATAATGATACCACGCAATCTCCTTTCGATGTCATATTTATTCTTCATCTCCTCGACCAGTGCTTTCTCCTTCTTTTTTTCCTCCAGGAACTATGCGGGATCCTCACCCCATGATGGAAGCCCTGTGATGTCTGCAATGAGTTCTACGTCTATGGAGCTGATTTTTTCTAGCCATAGATATCTTCCATGTGTGACCTCCATCAGTTGCTTGATGTAGTTGTTTGCATATTGGCCTCTCCCAAAGTGTGGTAGGTCCAACAGACCTAGAATCCCAGTTCTGGCCAATCCTTCTACCCACTGGACTAGTTGATTAACTGGTTCACCAAAGGGTCCTATACCCACAGTTTGTAGATAGACTCGTTTGGAGAACTATGGGAACTTGTCCATGTCTGTTACATTGTGTTCTGAGTACCTTAATTTATCTACATAGCCTAACAAATTTGTTGGTATACGTACCCCTTCCGGTATGCGCGAAAAGACAATGACTATGGTGGGTTGCCTACGTGGTGACCTAGGTACTATCTCATTTCCCTTTCACTATGGTGGCTGACTCGAGGTTCCAACCTCCATTGTTCATTCTTTGGCATACACCTCTGGTCAGCCAGTGACATCTTCCACTGCTCCCTCTTGTGGTTGTTCTAACATGGTTGTCTATTGTTTCCCCTTGACCAAGGTTTGAGGATCCCTGGTCATGTTTGACCTACTTTTGGGACTTCGACAGGCTGTTGAAGGCGGAGCGCAATTCAAAGTAGATATCATGGGATCTTAGCCCCTTTTTAGGTATTTTTGGGTTTTATTCTTATGCAACGGGTATGGGGATGTCACCCCATGGGTTTACCCATGTTTAGGCCCTTTTTGTAATGTATAAATGGAATCTAGGTGATGTAGGAAGTAGTTTGATCTTTGTGGTCAAAGGAGAAGGTCTTTTGGTACCTTTTTAAGTGCTAAGTGTTAAGTCCTAAGTGAAAGTGGTGATTTTAAATGCTTTGTGCATACTGTGTGAGACTTGCAAAGCTAAGTGCAAGTGATTGTAAGAGATTGTGAAGAGGCTTTGTGCTGTAACTCATGGAAGGAGGATCTAGCAGAGTGTGCGTAGATCTCTTGTCCTCTGCGGAGTAAGATATCATGGCTCTGTGCAGGTAAAATATTGAAAGAAAGAAATAAAGAAGAAGAGTTGGTGGACGTAGCCCCAAGGTGGGGGTGAACCACATATATCTCATGTTGTGGTTTCTTTGTGCTTTATGGTTGTTCTCTTGTCTATGTGATTGAATGCTTAGTGCAATAATATATGCTTAGAAGGATATAATATGGTAGCTTAGTGCTGAATAATGTGGATGAATGCTAGATCTGATCTATGTTGGTATCCTTAGTGCTTGAATCTATTGGATCTATGTGAATATTGCGTTGATCTATTATTACGGTTTAGTTGCATTGTAAGATAAGGTTGAATATCAATGAACTATAACTGCTAAGTGCTCTGTTAAGGTGTTACATTCACTAATCTTTGTCCCAGCTAAGGTTGCAGACATCTGAGTCCTACAACCACCCTTGCCTCTACCTCGGGTGATACTTCATCTGCTTTGCAAGTGTTGCCAAAAGGGCTGGTAGTTAGGGTTTTTTTGGTGCATTGTTGTAAGCATTGAACCCCGGGTCTACCCCTGTGCCAACAAATGGTTCTATTGCCAGGACTTGAAACTGTGATTGTTGGGAACTAAAGAAAAGAGAAATCTTCGTGCGTAGATCTGTTGCCCTAGTGCACAATATTCTACTTGACATTTGAAGCTCTGTGCCAAGAAGAAGAGTCAGATCTGAAGAAAAGAGGTAATACATGAAAGATTTGTGCTCTGATAAAGGTAAGAATAGTGAAAAGTTTTGATTGAAAAGGTAAGATAAGTGTAATTTTTTGTTTCAAAAATATGGATCTAGGTATGTTTGATAAATTTTACCCTAGCTTGAAAATTAGGGCACAACTAGATGAAATAAGGTTTGATATGAGTAGATCTGACAAAAATAGTGAAAGATATGTTATCCCTATGCATAGAAAGAATTTTTGGACTAACAAATGGATGCAGGATCCTAGAAAGAATTTTTTACAGGTTAGCTACTATGATCCTAATGTGCAGTACATGAAAGGTTGGGGATCCTTTCAAAGAAAAAGAAGATTAACCCTTTGTTACAATTGCAGAAGACTAGGACATCTTGCTAAGGAATGCCCTGGTAGAAGACCTAGTTGTCTCTATTGCAAATCCATGGATCATAAGTTTTATATTTCCGTAGAATGATTGCTAAGCTTGATAGAATGAATATGAGACAAGAAAACCCTGAGGAAGGTCACGAAATTGAGACCACAACAGAACCCCAGAAAGAATCAGAGAATGTATTGCTACAAATGAAAGAAACCCTAAATCATCACATAAATATCAACTTACCAGAGATCTTCAAAGAAAAAGAATGCATAGAAGCAGGAATAGGAGACTTCGACATTGATTGTGTTATGTATGAGGAAAAACAGGTGAATATCATGACAGAAAGAACTTGGGAAGCTTTAGGAAAGCCTGCTATGATTCCTTCATTGTGAGGAATAGGATTATTTAGAGGAAATATGATAAACCTATGTGGAAAACTCACCCAGATATCTATGAGTGCTCATGGAACTTCGACATAGGAAGATTTTGAGATTATTAAATTTATTGAGAACAATGCCCCATTTTCTATATTACTAGGAAAACCTTAGATTGAAAAGGATTAGGCCAGAAGAAAAGAAGAGGAAGTCTTAGAGAAGAAGAAGCAAGAATTAAAAGGTTTCATGACTAGGAGGATAACACACTTGATTGAAGAACAAGAGAATGGATCAAAGTTATTTAGAACCAGAAACTTGGATGTCAAAGTTGAAAGAACATAGGAAGACTCACAAAAGACCGAAGAACCTACCCCAGATAGAGAAGATGTATTACCCTCCGAACCTATGAAATCATATCAACAGCGCAAAGTTACTATGACAAAAGGAGATAAAAATCAAAATGGAAAAAGGAATATCGAGACAAAGATCACTGGGAAGAAGGATAGAAAGCTCAGTAAGAAGAGAGAAAATATAGAAAAGTTACAAAAGGCTCCAGAGGGGACTTCGTAGAGGAAAGGTTTGCAAGAATGGAACTTCGTCGGGATATCAGAACATCGCAACATGGCACTTCACCATGGAAAAGTGATATAGTCATTGAAAACATTATAACTGTTAGCCTGATGATCCGAACAATTAGAACAATGGTAATGGCCCGAAGACTTGCCATCAGACCATTGGGACCACGTTGTAATGGATAGAACCGCATTGATGGAAAACCTATTATCCGTTGGAGAGATCTGTTACATTGTGTCTACTTATTCTGTTGACTATTGCACCAAGAACACTTTTACGAATTGTATCCAAGACAACTCATTTCTACCACACTGTGTTTATTGAGATCGACACCTATTCCATTGCATTGCGCACTCATTCATCTACCCAAGTTATCTGATCTAAGCGTGCATGTCGGACGAGCTTAGTGCCACAGAGAAAGTCATCGAAGAAGTTCTCATTGATCTCATGGCCAAGAAAGTAATGTCCGTAGGTATTCAAGCATCCTCGACGATAGGAGTACAAGCCTCTTTGTCGACTGCTTGGAGATTTGGACCATCCCGAACGGTATCAGAAAAGAGAAACAAGCACAGAGATGACCTAGAAAATGCAAAGTTAATCCCGACCATCTTATTTGAATACATCCCACCTCTGGACGACGCGGTGAGTTGTAACAGTGTCCCAAGGGACTTTGATTACACCATGGTTACTACATACCTCCCGAAGGGGATACGTTCAGTTAAAACACACCAAGATAAGATCGCGACATTGAATTTCAAAAACTTCAACTAGGAGACCGAAAGAACCATAGTATGCTCACTCCTTACAAATACTTGACCAGGACGAAGGGGAATAACTCTAAAATAATCCCCCAACCATGGACTATGAACCTTGTGCAATCCACCCTCTTGAATGTAATGAAGATACCGCAGTTTGGAAGGCACTAGGAGGTTAATGCATTTGTTAATCTCTTTCTCTCATGTTACCATGGTGGCTACCTATGGCTAGACCAACGCATCATAGTTGATCCCACGCTGATCCATAGGATCACCAGATTGAGTATGCAGGGACTCGACCCACAAGACTTCTATCCAGGGAAGGCTACAGATCGTGCATTAGCACAGAAGATCAAAGAAACATATGGAGATGTAAAAAATAGAACATGAGGCTACAAGGTAGCTTCCATCTAGAATGGTGTAGTGCAGTTGGCCTACCAGCTGATCGCAGGAAATCTCGTAAGAAAGAATAGACCTACACAGGTCACATGATTCGTTGTTGACCTTGCTGGAAAATGTGTAGAAGGAATCCAGATGAGTTGGGCGAACTACTTGGTCAACCAGCTGGAATTAGACTGTTGCGAAGCTCGAGATCAGGGCTACGAGTTCCACTTTAGCTGGCTCCTGATCCTCATCACATTTACCACTTGGGGGATGGCGGAAGGTGCGACCTTCCCAGACATTGAGTCATTTGAGTTGCTTATTGCGAAGTTCACCATGCCCTAGTACTCGAGTGATATGGGAAAATAGTGGCAGTTGAACTTGGTCTTTCATACATATTATCTCCAACTGAAGAGGGTTATCGAAGATGTCCCTCACATGACGCCAAACACCCTACATTGGTTTTGACCCCTCATGAATTTCCATGCATATCGGCACTTCATTTATATCACCGCATGCACAGATGAGCATAAATAAGAGCTTTAGTCATACTGCAAGCTCACAGAGGAGGACCTCAAAGAGATAACCAAGGACTGGTCTGCAGAACATCTCATCCCTACTGACCCTGTAGAAATGTCAAACCCTGAACTAATTGAAAACCCTGAGACCACTCATGAAGTAAAGGATACTCTTGGATCCAACAGAAGGAAGAAGACCGAAGAGGTCCAAAACTTGAGTAGCACATCGGAAGGAACTGTTTCAATATCACCTGGCTGAGGGGGTGATGACAAAGTAGAAGAGAAAAATGGAAAAGAAGATCAACAGAAGCAGGGTGAAGTAACACCACCTAGGGATCTTGTTGATGAGGTTGATCCCTTGAAGAAAAGGAATTTTTCTCCCACGAAACCCACTTCCTGAAAGAAATCCAGAGCCACCTTGAGTAATATGCAGACTATCCTCACTGTAGATGACTTTGACTTTATCATCGCAGTTGTAGAAGATCCCTCGCAGGACATCTTGTAGAAACATGAAGTCAAGTAGGAGGAGATGTACAATACAATCGAGGTTGAACTCAGAGGGGTACAACATGCCCTTCCATCCAGCCATGCAGTATCCACTGCACCCCCACCATCAGAAGAACTAGAGTTGGGATATGAGCCTGCCCAACTCTGCAGACTAGCTCATGTGACCGAAGATCACCTTTGTCAAGCACAAGCTAAGAAAGACTAGGCCACAATGGCCCTGAAACAAGACCAAGAATAAATGGTAGAGTAGCACCAGGTTGCACAAAAGGAAAAGGATGACCTTCAAGCCAAGTTTGAAGAAGAGAGGGCACGGGTCAAACAAGAAAAAGAACAGTTTCTTGAAGAAAAACTTTGAGTCAAAGAAACAGTCAACAAAGAACTTCTCTCTGTGACGGGCTTAGAGCCAAAGGAAGAAGACTAAGTGGAGCATCCAGTAGCACAACTCACGGAATCTATCTACAACTACAACAAATAATAACAGACTTAAAGCTATGAACAGTGCCCAAAACTCCACCGGATGTACGAGATCAAAGAGAAGAAACTGCTCGAAGTGCAATTGAAAGAATAAAGGCCCTCACCATGGAATGTAAACAAATAAGTGATCACAGTACCTAAAATTATGAGCGACTCACTGAGGATCTTGAATTAAAGGCACTGGAGTCCCAACTCCAGGAGGCGAAGCAAAAAGAAGAAATAGTAGAGGTGCAATTGAAGCCTCTGTCGGTCATTGAGAGGATGAAGCGATCCCAAGAACAGAGCACTGCTCAACAGTAGGTCCACACCATTCAGAGAAAATTCATGGAAGTGACTCAGAGGCTCCAACCAACACAGGATGAGGCTTGCCAACTATTCACAGAGATTGAAGGCTAAGGAGAAGAACTGAAGCAAGTTGTCACTACAGTTGAACAACTCTTAGAGGGACCTGTCAACGAAGAAGTTATCCAAGAGTTCACCAAGCAGGAGGTTGTGGCACAAAAACAGGTCGAAGTAGCTCGAGCCAAGATCAAGGCTTTTGAAGCAGAGCTACCTAGACTAGAGTGACTCAGGATGAGTCACAAGTGAGTGTTGGGGGCCTGTTGGACTTTGACCAAGTTTTGAGGATCTCTGGTCATGTTTGACCTACTTTTGGGACTTCGACAGGATATCGAAGGTAGAGCACAAGTCAAAGCAGAGATTACGGGATCTCAGCCCCTTTTATGGATTTTTGGGTTTTGGGCTTATGTAATGGGTATGGGGATGTTGGCCCATGGGTTTACCCATGTTTAGGTTCTTTTTGGTTGAAGGAGAAGGTCTTTTGGTACTTTTCCAAGTGTTAAGTGCTAAGTGCAAGTGGTGATTGTAAATTCTTTGTGCATACTTTGTGAGACTTGCAGAGCTAAGTGCAAGTGATTGTAAGAGACTGTGAAGAGGCTTTGTGTTGTAACTCAGGGAAGGAGGATCTAGTGGAGTTCATGTAGATATCTTATCCTCTGTGGAGTAAGATATCATGGCTCTATGCATGTAGAATATTGAAATAAATAAATAAAGAAGAAGAGTTGGTGGACGTAGCCCCAGGGTGGGGGTTAACCATGTATATCCCGTGTTGTGGTTATTTTGTGCTTTATGGTTGTTCTCTTGTCTATGTGATTGAATGCTTAGTGCACTAATATATTCTTAGAAGGATCTAATATGGTATCTTAGTGCTTAATAATGTGGATGAATGCTAGATTTGGTCTATGTTGGTATGCTTAGTGCTTGAATCTATTGGATCTGTGTGAATACTATGCTGATCTATTATTAGGGTTTAGCTACGTTGTAAGCTAAGGATGAATATCAATGAACTATAACTGCTAAGTGCTATGTTAAGGTGTTACATTCACAAATCTGTGTCCCAGCTAAGGTTATAGACATCTGAGTCCTGCAACCGCCCCTGCCTCTACCTTGGGTGAGACTTCATTTTCTTCACAGGTGTTGCCGAAAGGGTCAGTAGTTAGGGTCTTGTTGGTGCGTTGTTGTAAGCGTTGAACCCCAGGTCTGACCCTATGCCAACATCTATGATCTTTCCAGTGTGGTCATTTCTTCCTAGTTTGGAGTCGTCCCATTGACTCTGTGGGATTCTATAGGGTTTTCGGGTTGTACTTTGTTGCATGTGTCCTCATCCTGTCGGCCCTGTCCCTCTTCTGGCATATCAATGTCCATGCCCGTTGGTGTTGTCTGTTGGGTTTCCTCCAAAATGGGTCTGGGGATTCCTTGTGTTGTATCCGGTGATGGTATTTCATCCACATTGATGAATTTTGGGGGATGATATGGTTGTTGTTCGCTTCCTTGTGGTTGTGATTGTGCTCTGGTACTACTTCGGGATCGTCTGACAGTATGGCTCGGTTCTCCCTGTTTGGGTGGTGCCATGGTGGTAAATTTGTTGTTCATCGAGCTCAGTGGCCTCTATAGCCTCTGGAACCTTCACTATCTTCTTCATATTCTCTATCTCTCTGTGCCTTTTCTAATTTCGCACTAACCTTTCCGCTCCCACGTCCCTTCTTTGTATCGGTGTCGTGTGAAGAATTTCAGAAACGTTACCGCGATTATGCTTTAATTGAACCACCGGTTCCTTCGTACTTTCCATTGATTTCCCTTGCCATCGCCAATTCACATGATTAATGTGGCGTCCCATGAGTCATTTCTGGCATTCAATTTCGATAGCCTCTGTCAATTGCCACTTCTTTTGGCATATATTCCTTTCCCGCTTGTTTCCTCTTTGTAGTGATCGTTTTCCTTATCTCCATCAAGCTATCATTTCCAAGCATGTGTTCTCCTTCTATTTTCGGCGCGTTCTCCTTCAATCTTTGACACACTATGCATCTATTGTTACCTTTTGATATCCTTCATTGTATATATATATATATATATATATATATATAATTTTCTTACTGCGCGGTGACTTTCACGTTGTGGGTGGTCGATTGTCCTTGTACAGCTTCAATTGGCTCTCATTGATCATCCCTCTGAGTTTTGTGCTTCCTAAGTCCTTCAACTGTACAACTCCTCCATCTGTGACAATTTTTACTTCATATGGTCCTAACCAGTGCATTCTAAGTTTTTTTGGATTCTCAAGGGATTTACTATCATACATCAACACTAAGTCTCCTTCCTTGAAATTTTTCCTCTTGATATGTCTGTCATGCCA
Source organism: Picea mariana (assembly GCA_032191745.1). Lineage (NCBI taxonomy): Eukaryota > Viridiplantae > Streptophyta > Pinopsida > Pinales > Pinaceae > Picea > Picea mariana. The sequence goes on from JASDQU011314063.1 coordinate 12,230, forward strand.
AGATTTGTCTCTTGCTTTCTGAAATTCTTGGTGGAACCCTACTAGGATCCTATCTTTCTCCATGATCATTAGTTGATTCAACCTAGCCTGTACTATGCCTCATTCTGTCATGTTCGTAATCGCTACTACACACAGACTGGGTACCATAAATTCTAATGGAACCACTGCTTCTTGTACATATACCAATCTGAATGGCGTGTGTCCTGTCAACTTTTTTCATGTGGTCCTGTATGCCCACAATATTGCTAGTATTTTTAGGTCCCAATCATCCCTATTAACGTTACAGATCTTCGTTAGTGCATTTTCAAGGATTTTGTTAAAGGCTTCTATTGTTCCATTTTCTTGTGGATGATATGGTGTACTCTTTTGATGATGGACTTCAAATTCCACAGTCCTAGCCTTAATAGTGTTGTTAATGAAGTGAGTGCCTTGGTCACTCATCAAGATCCTTCAACAACCAAATATAGTGATCACTTGCTCAAATAGAAAGTGTGTTGTTGTTTCTGCGTTGCAATATTTGACTGGTGTTGCTTCCACCCATCTTGTCAGCTATTTTGTCGTGGTGATAATGTAACTTACTCCTGTCCTCTTTGTTGGTGGGTTAATTGGTCCCACAAAATCTATTTCCCATTTTTCGAATACCTGCAAAGTTACTTGTGGTCGCAAGGGAATCTTATCCCTTCTATTCAGTTTACCAACCCTTTGACATACATTGCATCTCTGGAAGTACTCCTTTGAGTCTCTGTGAATGGTTGGACACCATAGTCTTGCGCGCAATACCTTCTGTTTGGTATCTTTTCCTACGTAATGTCCTCCTTATATTCCCTCATGGGCTTCTTCTAAAATCCTTGGTATTTCATGTTCTAGAACATATATTCTCAAGATGTTATCTGCGCCCATTTTGTACAAGTGTCCTGCAATCAGTTGATAATCTGCAGCCTGGACTACTAGGTTTTTCTTCTACGCGGTGTTATGTTCTTGTGGCACAGTCCCTGTACTCAAGTATTGGATTATGTCTGCGAAGTATTCATCGACGATATGGACTGAAAATAATTGTGCATCCATAAATTTGTCCTCTAAATTGGTAGGTTCCTCCCTGTTCGTAACCCTTAGCAGGTGATCATGTCCTCCATTCAGGTTCCCTAGATTGACTATTACTTCAAAATCAAAT
>JASDQU011314063.1:13424-24739 GCA_032191745.1 Picea mariana
GAAATGTTTCCCTAGTAAGTAGTGTCTGAACTTATGAAGGGCGTAGACCATAGCTAGGCCTTCCCTCTCTGTAGTGTTAAACATTTGCTCTGATTCTGACAGTTTTTTGCTATCAAATGCTATAGGATGATCCAATTCTCCTACTCCTGGTTGTGCCAGAATAGCTCCAAGTGCTATGGACGATGCATCTACATGTATGTGGAATGTCTTCTCCCAGTCTGGGAATACTAGTATTGACACGGTGACCATTTTTTCTTTCAACGTATCCATACCGTGTTGACAATCCTCATTCCACTAGAACTTTGTATATTTTCTTAATAGTTTTTCCATTGGCATGGTGATATGTGCGTACCCTTTTATACATTTTCTATAGTATCATGTGTGTCCCAATGTCTCTCTTTGTTGACGAACTATTTTTGGTGGTGACAGGTTAACGATTACTACAATTTTGGCAAGATCTACTAGTAAACCTTGCTTGCACACTATATGGCCTAATAGTATCCCAAACGGTGTTTTGAAGATGCACTTCTTGATGTTTAATGGTATCTGGAACTGCCTACATATTTCTAACATTAGCCGCAAGACCTCTACATGGTCTTTCAATAGGCTATAGATTGTCCAATCGTCCAAGTATACCTCTAGAAATTGGTGGATAAATTATTTAAATGCAACTATGACTACTCTGGAAAATATTGTTGGTGCATTCTTCAATCCAAACGGCATGACCATGTACGGGTAGGATCCCCATGCTATAGAAAAAGTGGTCTTGTATCTGTCTTCTAGTGCTAACTTGATCTGATGGTATCCTAAAAATCTGTCGGTGAATGAATAAACTTCTTGTCCTCCTACGTTCTCCAACACCTCATCTGTGAAGGGTGTAGGGAATGGGTCATGTAGGCACACATCATTCAACTTCCTCAATTCGATGCATATTCTTATCCCACCTTGTTTTTTCTCCTGAACTACCATTGGGCTTATCCATTCTGATTCTTCCACAGTTTCTATGATTCTGGCTTCGAGCATCCTATCAATCTTAGCTTTGAATTTTTTCTTATATATTGGATTTAGTCTGTATGGTCGATATCTAATTGGTCTTGCCTTAGCTCTGAGTGGTATATTCATTTCACCTAGCTCTCATGTTATGCCCTTCATTTATGTGAACGTTGTGGGGAACAGGTCGATGTACTCACATAGTATCTCTATTATGATTTCTATTGTTTTCTCATCCCAGTAGTCCCCAATGCTGACCATTTTGGGATTCTCAATTGTCCCAATGTTGAATTTATTCACCTTGATCGGTGCAGCAATTACTTTTGATTCTATAGGTGGAACTTCTACTTCTCTTTATCCTTCAGCTTCCTCAATCTGAATATCATTTGGATCGTCTTCATTTGGTTCTTCTTCCTACACATGGTATCTTGACAGGAACTCTTTCACTGTCTGTCTGTTTTGTTGTTGTTCTTCTATCATGAGTTCAACTTTTGGTTCCTTAATGAATATCACCCCTCTTATTTTCTAAAGTGTTTCATCTTTTTTGGGGTTCTCATGTTCAAATGAGAAAGTGACTGGAAAGTTCTATTGGAGTACTATCCATCTCATAGTTCCTCTACGCAGTTCCTAGTCATTATACCAATTTGTTGGGATTCCCTCTAAGGTATGTACAAAATGATGAGGCCATTCCTCTGGGGGTGTCATTTTCGACAATGCTCTGCACTTCTCCAAGTGTTCCGTTGGTGCCCCATGTCCATCGTATTTCTATTGTTGGTTGCTTCTTTGTTCTGTGCCAAACCTTATGCATAGTAATCACTTACATTGGTACCAGTCTTTGATTGTTTCCTTGTGTGCGCCCCACCATCTTGTAAGTGTGGCCTTGAGTGTTATATCTAGTGCTAAGAGTCTCTAATTTTATAACACTTCATCTTCGTAATGTGTCAGGAATGCTTCTAGATCATTTACCCCATGGAAACTCGGTGTTTCCCTTATCTCCGTACCTACCCATCTTACTGCGTTGTCTATTCTTGCGCATCTTCTTGTGGAAACTTCGTATAGCCTCTGTTGCCATTTCTCTAAACCTGTATATGAGTCTGACGCACATGAAGTAATGCTCCACCAACTGAGTATCCCTTCTATAGTTGGGTTTACGTAATCCTCATCTCGCACAATTGTTCTTTATAACTGTCTAATTTCCTCCAAGTCCAAGCAAGTAGGCTCTACAAACCTTTCCCCTTACGATGGGTTTAATGGCGCAATGACCTTGTATTCTCCTGAATCAAATTTCATTTTCCATGGTTTTAAGTTGATTATGGCTTGGTTATCAAACGACCAATCCAAGATGAGCAATGTTGGATATGGTGTTGTGTCATCCACTATTTCTATCACTTCGAAGTCTGCTTTAGTGCACACCCCATCCAGGTCTACTTTAACTCCTTTTAGTCTCCCAATTGGTAGAACTCTATGTTGGTTTTCTAGTTTCAGTTGAACGAGTGAATATCCTAATATGGTCTCTCCCATACATTGCCATGTCTTCTTGGGTAATACATTGACTTCAGATCCTAGATCCAGTATAATATCTCCCATGTTGAAATATCCAATGTTGGCTTTCATCCTGAACTCCCTACTTGTTCTTCTCCTTGTATGTAGGTGATTGACTTTTTTCTGTTCTGTTTTTCCTTCTGTCTCTATGCTACATCTTTCTAACATACTTTGTAATATCTTGACAAAGGATGCATCATTTAGTAATTTTACACATGATTGCAAAAATTATTTGTTTGTACTTACTTGTCCCAGGGGCTGCATTTATTTGGTATGATCTAATGATGGAGGCATCTCGTACTCTGGTACTTCCTTATTATTTTGGGCAGTTGAAGTCAATGCAATTTCAGGCTTCATAAATTCTTTTCTGTCTTGCTTAAATGTCTCCTTCTCGTTCTTCACATCAAACGGCTTCCTTGGTTTGACATTCTTCTTCACCCATTGATGTTGTACTAACTCTTGTCGTATTGCGTTGTTCCCTTTTTTATCTCCTCTGGGCGTAACTATGTTGATGTTTCTCACTTTTGCCCCTTGCTTCTGTTGAAATCCATTGAACATTCTAATTGTTCTGATTCCTTTTTTCATGGATCTTCCCTAATAATGTAGGACATTATTCTGTGTCATGATCCGATGTGTGACAATACATACAATTCACTGGTGGAAGTGGACATTATCTTGCATAATGTCCTGGTTGTTGAAAGTTGTGACATAATACTAGTCCTCTACCTCTTCAAAATCCTCCTCTTTCTCTTCCTCCACCTCTGTAGCCATCTCGATCCCCTCTCGGCGCATTATACTAAGGTTCCTGGTTATACTGTGAGGTATTGTAGTGGGGTTGTACGACGTTGTATTGTGGTTGTGTTGTTTTATATGGTTACTGCATAGTATTATATTGTTGATGCACAGTGTTGTATGGGGTTGGTACTTGGTTAAACTGAGGTGCAACTTTCCCGGTCATCATTTCTTCCTGCACCCTATATGCATCTGATGTCCTTTCTCTCACCAACTCCATGGTTCTACAGTCTTTGTCATCATGGGCTACTGACTTGCAAAAGTTGCAATATGAACTCTTTGGGATTGTCTGGTATTTCTGCATCATTGGGCAGTGATATGGATCATGGCCATGTTTCTTACAGATTCTGCACCATAGTCCTCTTTTTGGTAATGGATTTGGCATTCCTTATTCCATGTACTGTGCGAATGTTGGACATTCTTTCGTATGGTGTCCTTCTGTACTGCATGTGGTACACCAAACGAATTCTCGTTTGTCCTTAATTTTGTTCTAGTTTAGTTGGAATGTTAAGTTATTCATATCCTCATTCAGCTCTTTGATGGTTGGATTAGTATTCTAATATTTGTTTTCTTCTAGTTGCAGGGCTGCCTACAGAGCCTCTACCTATGTATGAAACTTTTGTTGTCGCAATGGATATTTCAAGTGTGGTAGTAGTGAATTGACGAACATGTGTCTATGTTGCATATCTGTCATGAGATATTTCAACTTTCCTTTTAGTCGCTTGAATCTCTAGTCAATCTCCCATACAGATTCTCCTGGTTTCTGTCTAATATCTATCATATTGTTCATGTATTGGTCCTATGAAATTGGCTTATGAAACTCGTTTATTAGTAACTTCTTGATATCCGCAATTGTTCTGGTTGTCCCTCAAGGATTTTTTGTGGCTAAACTCATATACCAATCCCGTGCGCGATCCCTTAGTGTAATTGCTAGCTGTGCAAGTTTAGTGTCCTCGTCTATGATATTTTTTTCTTCCTAGATCCTCTCACAGATAAACAAGTGCTTCTTCGGATCCTCCGATGCTTCTCCTTTGAATTCTGGTAACCTGATGGTGGGATCGTGTCCTACCATCCTAAATGTTGAACTACAACCTTCACATAGTGTAGATACTTAACTAATTCTTCCTGAACTGACTCCCCCAGTTGTTGTGCCTTGTGTAAATGAACTTCCTGCTATCTTCCTTCTCCCAAAATTTAGTTTTCTAAATGGTGGTGTGCTTTTTGGTGTGTCAGTCACACATGGGTTCCACACTGACATTAATATGGATAGGATTGTTGCCTTCAATTCCTGCTCTTGGACCTCTTGTCTTCCTCTCATATGTTGCACGCAAGATTTCCTCAATCTTCTCCATAGCCCAAAGATCCTCTACCTCCTCTTCATCACTTTCAATCCCTCCCTCATGGCTATGGATCTCTTCTTTTTGTTCACCTTGTATTGGTAGGGTACTCCACTGTGCGTATTTCCATCTATCGCCATGATCCGCTTGATCTATTCATCATCCATCATGATTGGGTCCAGGGCTTCCTCCTTTTTTCCCTTATCCACTTCTCCTTCCATTTCTCCTTTTTCTGTCAGTGCTTCCCCCCTTCCCCCATGCACGCAGGGAAGTTTAGTTGTCAAAATCCATTGTCATTACACCTTTTCTATATAGAAATATATTAATAGAAGTATACAACGATATAATATACCTTCCTCGAGGTCCACGTAGAAACTCTTGGTCTGATGCATTGTATGACTTCGATGTTTCTACTGCAAATTCTATTATAAAGCCTGCTACAATACTGTCGAGCCAAAAATCTATTGCGTGAGTGAATTTGTTATTCACCTACTGTAACTGCTCAATCTAAACTAAGGTCCACTCTAACTATTGGATCCAGTTGGTTGCATGGTTGTATTTCAACCTCAATATACACTCCTGCAATAAGTGTGGAAAATCACATAAAAAGACTTCATGTAGATCAGTAAACACATACTTCTCAAGATATTTGTGCGATGTTACTCTAGGGTTTTTGTTATCTTTCTGCACAAACTCTAGCTCCTTTGTCTTTAGCCATCTTTCAATCTCTACTTTTGTGGGATTCCATGGTCTCAATATCCCCTTCTAGCAGTGCATTCTACTCACCTTCTTGTCATCCGATTCGGTATTCTTTTGACTCGCCTTCTACAGATCTTACCTTCTTTTAGCAGATCTTTAATAGATCCCATATACTAAATCCTATGTTGTTCCAACTTGCAATAGAACCATTTGTTGGTTTCTTATATTTGATGTATACCTTTAACATGATTGACCCAGGTTCAGGTCTACTAGCAGTCCAACAAAGCCTCCAAAACTATCGGCCCTCTTGGTAAACCAAAAGGCAACACAGTACACAGGGTGCACTGCACAGTCTCACCTGATATATTCTTAATGGGTGACTGTAATACTCAAGTGCTTGTAGTCCATGACTGAATGGAGATCTGTGAAGTACGCCCTGAGAGTTATATTTAATTATTGAAGAAATATACAGGAATTCTCATTCATGCATGTAACATAATCAGATTCATTAATTCATTCATACATCATTCTAACATCCACTCATAGATGGTAAGACAGATACAGGCATTCAATCACATAACACAAGTTTTACTGTGGTTCACCCCCTCCTAGGCTACATCCACAAAGATCTGGATCTCAAGCTCTTTTATTATGGTAGTTCCAAAACTACAGTGCCGCATGCTTTACAACTCATTCTTAGTCAGGTCGAGATCTATTATGAGGTGGACTAGACCACACCAGCCTTCTCATCCTATGATCTAACCCTCAATATCTACCCTTCGGAACCTCTACATCTCAATAGCTTACAAAATTGGGTCGTATGACAGAGTATTACAAAATAGTTACTCCTTCTCATGCGAGTAACACTCTACCAACACAGGACTCTTCCTTAAAATGAACCACAACTACTCTCCCCCTTTTCTAGACATCCTAGGTATCTATTTATATCTGGTATTGTCTCATCAGCCATTACCATGTATTACAAAAACCCTAACCAAAACATCGTTAGGTATTCCATGCATGTGCTCGTGCTTCTCTTCCTTCCAGTTGTCACTTTCCTCATGCATGCCTTTCTTCCCAAAATAGCCTTTCTTTCTGACTTGGCCTGCTTCCAACACGTATATACATGAGGTGACTTATAGAAAGGTCATGTACATATGTGATATGTATGAATAAAATCTACGTACATGAGGTAAATCTTTGAAAAAGGGTGTACAAATGAGTTGCAACATGGTTTGATGATACAACATAGTTTATGCAGGGTCTGATATGGTATGTTTCAGGTTTTCATGAATAAAGGTTTACTTGTATGTGTGTTTGATGATATATGGTTGAGTTTTGGAACATGTTCTTGAGGCCTATAATGGATGCATGGTACAAACTCTAGTGTGTGGATTGAGGCATTTATGTTAATGTACAATGTTGGTTATATTAGGTATTTATCAATAAGATTATGGCACTTTATTTATGAGGTATGTCATGGGTAATGTGATACTAGATAAAGATACATCATTGATCTATTGAGGCATATTCTTGGGACATGTATAGAGGTATTATTGTTGCATTATACTTGTTGTAGTGAATGTTTTTGAGGTATATCTATTGTAGTACATGGATGGTACATATGTGACCTCTATTAATATATCTTGAGATGTATTGTGAGAATAATTTGTTTGGTAATCTTGGTATATGGTTAGTTCATGCTTGAAGATAAATATTGGGGCATATTGTTGGTGAAGTTTCGGCACATGGTTTGATGTAATGGTTTATGATGGTGTGATGTATTTTTGGAGGCCTACTTGTTGAATATCTTAACATTTGGATGATGTGCATGTTGGGTACATGATTGAGACACTTAGTTGATGAGTTGGAAAATATGGTGCATGTTGATTGAGTCCTACTTGTTGAGACACATTTCTAGTTCATATCTTGGATACATTGGCACATGGTTTATGGTAGTTGGTTGAAGCATATCATGAGTGATATGACACTTGTTTGAGGTACATGGTTGACATGTTCTATGGTTGATGATGTTATTGGTATTGGTGCATTGATAAAGGACTCTTGTTGGTTACATTGGCATATATATTTAGTATATGTTTGAGATACATTTCATGGTATATGATGTATGGTATATGGTTGATGTGCATGGTTGGCACATGTTATGGTGATGATGGTACATCTTGATGAAATAATAGCTTGATCTATAGTTAAAGCATGATTGGTACATACTTGGTACGTTGTTAGAGGCACTTTATATTTGGCACATGGATATTGTGGCATATATGTATGGATATACTTCTAGAAGCACATCTTGATTGCGGTACATGTTGATGTTTGGGAAGTAGTCTTGGTTGATGCCCATCTTGGTGATATTTTTCATATGGTTGAGAGTTGTCTTGGTAATTGATCTTGGTGACTAGATTTGATTTGGTTGATGAGATTGATGAGATAGGTTGTGTTGTGCATAGTTGATGCACTTGTGGTGGTACAGGTTTGGTGTATGGTTGATGCACTGGTTGATGATTGAGGTACATATTGATGGATAATTGTATGATGCATGGACAGGTCCAAGGATCGTCAAAGGAACAACATATCATGGTGTAGTATTGTTGAGAATCAACATCTACAGCAGAAGCATATTACAGTGGTATCATATTGTTCACAGTGATTACCCAACATCTTGCAGAGAAGATAAGGGGAGACATACCCACAGGGAGAGTTATTATTTTTCCCATGATTGGTTATAGAAGTATGATTCCAGGAGGAGAGATGATAGAGATGATCATAGAGGGAGCATCGGTAGCCATGCCAACAACATTGCATCAGAGTGATATCCTTTGTCAAAGGGGGAGATATTCATTAGATGCATGGAGAGAAGCCTCATGGATAATTCAGTCATGGGGAGCAGCCCCAAAGAGATATACCCTTTGTCATTGATGTCAAAGGGGGAGACATATAAATATTAATGAAGAGTGATGAACATTGATGAGGAGCGATGATCAAAGAGGGGGCATGAGAATTACCATGTCTAAGTGTTGACATCATCATTTCCATCAATGATTGGTGTTGACATCAATGTTGTTATTGCCATCAATTCCAAAGGGGGAAATTGTTGTACTATGTTGTCATTGATGTCAAAGGATTGATGTCAAATGGTTGATGTCAAGTGGTTTCATAGTGATGTGTTGCCATTGATGTCAAGGTTGATATCAAAGGAGGTAGTAACATTGATTTTATTGATTGTTGGATTATGTTGTCATTGATGTAAAAGGATTGATGTCAAGTGGTGTCATAGTGATTTGTTTTCATTGATGTCAAGGTTGATATCAAAGGAAGTTGTATCATTGATTTCATGTCATGGTTGATAGGAAGAACGAAATGGATGAACTCCAAAGTAGTCCCTTTGTGCTGAAAGCCCTCACAGGAAGACACTCTTGGATAAATTTGTCAAAGTGGTCCCCTTATGGTGCAATCCCTCCTAGGAAGACACTTTGCAATCCCAAATGATTAGGTGGTTGAGTAGTCCTAGTCGTGTGGTTAAGGAACTCAAGTTTGGTAAAGGAATACTATAATAGAGATCAATCAATTTGCAGGTGAGACTATTCTAGATGGATAATACATGGTGTTCCATTTCTGGTGGTGTATGGTAATGTTGAGCACTCAGCACACCCTAAAATCCTTATGAAATTCTATCACTTTTTGGGTATCGCTTGTTTTCTTTTACTATCTAAATTGAGTTCACTTTGGGGGGATGGTTTATTTTGTTTTGTTTTCATGACTATTATCAATCAAGTCAAGTTTGTTTGAACTTGTTAAATGAAACCTTGTGTCTAAAATAACTTGGCATCCTAACTAAGAATCTACAGCTAACATTGCAACTAACGTGCTTGTGTTCGTCATCGGCAAAATTCAAGTAGGTAAAGTGGCCACACATTTACACTAATCATCGATCGTTGATGCACCATCGACATCAGTAGAAGGTGGAGTTGGTTTGCGTGAGTTATTTTCCACGAATATTCAATATATAGCCAATCCCCATCGATGTCAGCAAAGTACAGGAGGGATAGAAATTGACAAAAGACATAAAAAACCATCGAAATCCGATGACCAATGCGCTTTCTCAGGCTCGGGGAAATCTAGAAGGGTTAAAACAATCGATATTTTTCTGCGATAAACATATCATCGATCGTCGACCTCTGAGACACTTTCGGCATTGGGAAACTTGCGAGAGAGTCAATCTGGGAGCACTTGGGTAGGTTTATCATCGATCACTGATCCTTGATACGTTTCAGCATCGACAAGATAGGATCAAGTCTTAGAACGTTTAGCTTAAGAAAAGTCATGATTCTGAATAATATGGGTAGACGAAGATGCTGGTCTCGAGTGCCACATGTCTTTGTCGCATAGGGGTGTCGTACAACCTAGTTTCACCTCGAGTCATCTTTAGTTTTCCTGTGTGCTAGTCACACCTCCAAGTCATCCTTTCCATGTCATCTCTATATGGAAATATCGTTCGGCGTCGGAGATTTTGCAAGGAGATATCAATGAAAAATGTTCAAAGATAAACCCTAACCCCTGACTGACTAGCCGGACTAGAAAAATGATGGGATGTTTTAGGCACGATATACGATCAGATTCTGGCATTTAATAGACTAGTTAACGTTTCATCTTGCATTTGTTTCTACCCTGTGCATTGATTGAAAAACAATGATTTGAAATCACCGATAAGGCACATTACAACCCGCACCCGCGTCATCAACCTACGATCGATTTTAATTTTAAACATATTTAAATATATGGAAGATTTTATAGAAATACACTCATAACCTTAATTGAATGGCTGATACGACAAGGTAAGTTCATCCATGTTTAAATCTCTAGAACGGATTTGAACAATTTCATTATGCGCACAAGTTTGAATTCCAGAGCATCCGAAGAAGAAAAGAAAACGTCTCGAGACTGTGTTGATTATGAGATTATCAAAACCAAGTTAAACGAGCAACAGAGGTATGTGTTCAATTTTGTTAATTCGACAGTCATGATTTGTTATATATGCATATAATTTCTTGCACAATCTCTAACTATGTTCTAGTTGTAGGGAAAATGCCTCCAAGAAATCCAACCACCAGACGCTCGATGAGAGCGCCTAAGCTAAAGGAAGCATAAACAAGTGAAGGTTCTTCTCCTGGTACTATGAAGCAGTTGGAGTACGCTCCAAGGGCAGAGCCAGTCGTTAAAACCTCAACGAAGATAATATTTTGTCCAACCTTTGGTCTTCGAAGATACAAAAGCAAGCACTGGATCCAAAGTAATGCTCCCACAGTGGGGAGACCTATTCAACAGAATCAGTCAGGAGGAGTACCCGAAATGTATCCCACATAGCAACCCCGATGTAAGGGTGCTTGATGACCAAGTGTTTCAAAATATCTGACAGTCATACTTGCACATGGTAGCCTGCAAAACCTTGTTTTTTCCATGCATAGAGGTTTTGAAGTGGCTAATCGACCATACAGACGTGCATAAATGATTGATCAATGATGAGAATGGAGGGTGTGTCGGATTTTTCCTCCTGATAGAATTCCATAAGTACTACAAACGTAGAGACCTAGAGGAGCAGCTAAACATAGAATTCATGGTAAAGTTCTACGAATTCCACGACTCCAGCTGGTTGATGGCCTCATGGTGGAAGGAGGACAAGAAGTTTACAAACCAGAGCAATGTCTGGTATGGGACATTTAACTTGAGGGATCCATACATCTACTTGATGGCTCTCATCTTCCGACTCTATGGAGAGAAGGACTGCTCCAAGTTTTCAAAAGCATGGATGCCCTTGGCATACAGAGTGGTGATCTACGGAAGTAGCTTCAACTGGGGAGCAATAATTTCCAAGCAATTGAGCATCTATGTACAACAGGCTCAAATGTCGAAAGAAGGGGAAGCACCCACTTTCCA
>JASDQU011314064.1:0-24690 GCA_032191745.1 Picea mariana
ATCCAATAAAAATTACCAAAAAGGAAATATACATATTATAGTATGATTAAATATTCTTTACTAGCCATGCGAAATAAACTATTATAACCAAAACATCACCTCCTATAGATATTTTTCTCACTCATTTCCCTCTTTCAATCTTTACAAAAAAAAAACATATTCATACAGTTGCATACTTTCTATATCATTCCAACACTGCATTAGAAACTAAATTCCATTGATTTGGTTTCTACTCCAAAGAATTCATAGCAACCAAAATCACCAGTAGGAAGGAGAAGAGCCTCTTTTGAAAGATCATCTGCTTTTACATTTAGCTCATGAAGAATATGATTTAAGGAAATCCAATCAAAAAAGAGAAAAGAAAGATCGATGTCCCGCATGAATGGATCAAGTCTGATATCCTAAGCAAATTTTTTCTTCCTAGCCCAGTCAATGACTAATTTAGAACATCCCATGACCTAAATCTTCTTTACATACTTTTATTTGGTTGTTTCTAGAGGTGTCCAAAGTGCAATGAATTCTTCCCTGTTATTGGAGCCAAGGCCTGGAGCATATATGATAAACAAGAAATGGTTGTGATTGATAAACAACACTACTCCCACTCCGCACCTTAGGGGATGCACTTGGCTTGCCCCATCAAAATAACCCCAAGGAATCTCATAGTCAAGAGAGGGGAGAATTTAATTTCGAATCGATTTCTCTTTAGGATATTCCTTGAATTATGTTTTCTGGTTGAGAGTAATGGAAGTTGTTACTTCCAGAGGAATGAAATTGTCATTGAAAGTGGTTGTATTACTATCCCACCGGATGTTAGTAACCAACAAAATCATAATCCCATCGTAAATCTTTACTGATCTATATTGAATCCACTCTTTAAGGCATTCATCCAAACTTTCCTTCTGCCAAGCAGACTTAGTGCTAAACTCTTCCTTGATCATATTCATTACCTAGGCTGCAAAAGGAAAAGAAATAAAATGTGAGAAATGGATTCATAATTTTCTGTACAGAGAATACATCGGTTGGGTCCAATCCAACCAATTTTAATTCCATTATCCCAGGAAAGAAGTGTATTATTTAGTTCCAACCAAAGAGTGATTTTACATTTGATGGGTTCTTTGAATTTCCACATCCATCCCCACCACCACTTCTTAGGGACTTCAAATATGTCTTCATGCCAAGATTTATAGCCTAATTTTCCTATAAAGGAATCATCCCTAGGGTTCTTAGACCAACACAACAAATCTTCTGAACTGTCGTCCAGAGAAAAGAAGTTCTCACATAACTGACCTAAGAAGCTCTCCCATTCCTCAACTAGGCTTCCGAACAAACCCAATGATGCAACATCACGCCATCTGAGATGACCTCTAGGATATGGTGAGCTTACACTTTCATCATTTAAGATGAATATGTTTAGGTCCCTAAGCTTCTAAATCAAGGGATTAGAGAATTTGTAAAATGAACCCGAGCCTAACCAAGGATCCTCACCCAGTTGAATACTTCTTCCATTCCCTATTTTCCAAATTGTCCAGTCTCCCAGCAAAGAGAAAGCCTTCACCAACGCCTTCTACACAATGGAACCCTTTGAGGATTTAGACGAAACGTGGAACCAATCGATGATAGACATGGAGGGAAAATGTTTGGAATTCATAATCCTGATCCATAGGGTATTTCCTTGAGTGAGCCTCCATAAATTTCTACTGGCCAATGCATGAGAAAAGGAATGGATGTCCTTCAGACTCCATCCTTGTATATATTTAGGAAGAGTGATGGAAAACCATTTTTCTAAATGCAAACATCCTTTTGATTTCTACCCTTCCCAAATATATTGAAAACTTAATGTATGTATCATGGTGAGGACCCCTTTGGGTATTGCTGCAATAAAATTCCAATATGTTGGGATACCTTAAAGAATTACTTTTAGAAGAACCAATCTTCCTCCATGAGAGAGGAGTCTATTGACCCATATTGAGATTTTGGCTTCAATTTTCCTAATCAACCATCCCCAGTCCCCCTTTCTATAAAAATCAGGCTTTAAATAAAATCCTAAGTACTTGAAACTGTCATCCAATGCTTTAATTGGGGTAGGGATTATGTTGTCTATAGAGGCCAATTCCTCTTCGAAACAGTTGTGGAAATTTGTACAAGATTTTTCTAAGTTGATTTCCATCCCTAAGGTTGCGTAGAATAAATCAAATATTTTTCAAGTACAAACAATTCTCTAACAGTACCTTGGATGGAACAAAAAATATCTTCCACAAACAGGAGATGTGAAATAATTTTCCTCTCTATCACCCTAACTCCTTCCAGTGATCTATTCTTTTTGTCTTCCTTCAACATTTTACTCAAAGCTTCCACTATGATTAAGAAGAGGAAAGGTGATAGGGGACATCCCTACCTTAATGTATGTTGTGGACCCTGATTATATTCTCGATTCATAGATCTTGTTTCATCCATGTTTAGACCCCATAACCCGACAGGTGGGTGTGTGGGGGCTTACTGCCCCACTGATCCAGGTGGATATCAGTGGCAACTAAGTTGGCCATTCAAATTGGTCGCCTCTCTCCCTCGGGAACTCAATGCAATGGAGACCATTGCTTCCTAAGGAGGGAGGAGTGATCTAGGTGGATATCAGTGGCCACCCACCTATTCCACTGGCTCGAAAAATAGTTTTCCATCTTGGTAGTTTTTCGGCAGTTTTTCGGGTTCCAAACTTCCAGGGTCATTTTGAGGCCCTAAACGATGTTTTTTGGGGATTTAGGGCCCAAGTTATTTCCAAAGGCACTGACCTGGGCCAGTCGAATGCTTCAAGTGTTGGAAGCTCCTTTCACAATCCGATGTCCACTCGAAATTTCACACCCTTCTTTTGCAAGGAAGTGATTGGGGGTGTAATCTTTTAGAATCCCTGAATGAATATTCTGTAGTAACCTACAAGTCTCATGAATAATCTCACCTCAGAGAGATTCCTTGATGTTGGCCATTCTTCAATAGCCCTTATATTTTATGGATCCATTACTCCCTCAATACCTGTAATACCATCCTCCAGTGTTTCTCATGCTCTTCCTCAGACTTAGACTATATAAGAATGTCATCTAGGAAGATGATGACAAACTTGTCTAAGCAATCCTTGAAAATACCATTCATTAAATACATGAAGACAACTGGTGCAGTTGATCATAGAAATGGCACCACTGTGAACTCATAATGACCATACCTTGTTCTAAAGGTATTCTTGTCGATGTCTTCTTCTTTAATTCTTTCTTGATGATAGCTTGACCTAAGATCAATCTTGGAGAATATCTTAGCATGTTTCAGTTGATCAAAGAGGTCATCTATCCTTGGCAAAGGATACTTGTTCTTCACAGTTACCTTGTTCAATTGCCTGAAGTTAGTGCAAAGCATCAAGGTACCATCCTTATTTTTTATAAACAACACTGGGTCACCCCAAGGTGACACACTTGGGCGTATATACCCCTACTTCAAAATATCCTCAAGCTGCATTTGCAATTCCTTTAACTCTAGTGTGCTCATCCTATAAAACTTCTTGGATATTGGGGATGCTCTAAGCATAAAATTTATAGAGAAATCAATATCCCTCTTGGGTGACAATCTCGATATTTATTTAAATACATCTTCAAATTTCTTTAGGACCGCATAATCTTCAATACTTGGCACCTTATCTTTAGGTGTCTCTTCCATATGTGCTGCAAATATTTGAAACCCTTTCCTGAAACTTTTATTCATTTGCAAGGATGGAACTTCTCTAATGGTTACTTCCCTGGGAATTCCCTGAATTGTCCTCAAGTTCCCTTCCTCATCCAAACAAGTAAAGTCCTTATTATAACAATCTATGAGAGCATGATGCTTATCTAACCAATTCATACCAATGAGGAAATCATATGAGCACATAGGTATGATATTCAAATATGCGCGTGTGCCCAATCCATTCATGTCCATTGGACATGGCTTAAACATCTAATTAATTTCCCTTTTAGCTCTAGTATCTAGCAACACTAACCATGGTTTTCCAATATTTCTTCTTGGCATTTGAAATATTTCCACCATCTTAGAATCTAGATAACTGTGACTAGTTCATGAATAAATTAAAATAGCAATGGGTTGGTTTTTGATCTTACCTTCCACTTCAATCATATGTGACTGAAACTCAACTTGCTTGTTATCCATAGCTACATAGATCCTTGGTACATTTTTGCTCATGTCCTCCATTGTATCAACCTGCTGAATATTATGAACAATCCTCACTTTTTCAGCTCTATGAGAACAATCTCTGAACATATGATCTCCCCCACAACTCCAACATTGAATAGGTGATTTCCTTGGTCTTTGTCCCATTGTCTTGGTCATTCTGGGTTCTTTAAGAGTAGGCTACCCCTAAGAATTATTTATGAAGAATGATGGCTTGGTCCCCTTCTTCCTCTGGTCCATCTTACTTTTATTTTTATCATCCCATGCCTTTTGTAGAGTTTGTCTTCCTCTATGTTGATCATAAAGGAATTTATCCCTCCTTATAGTTTCCTCTAGTGTCTTGTGATCATCATATTGTATCTTATCATTAATAAAATATGGCATCCCACTCAAGTACCTATGAATCTTAACTTGTTCATCCTTGATGAAAGAAACATATTTCAACAGCTCTAAAAACCTTCTTTCATAATCATCGGTGGTCATACTCCCAAGCTTGAGTTGAAAGAACTCCATTTTATTATCATAGTAACATTTGGTCAAGTATATATTTTGAAAATACCTTCTGAATTCCCTCCAATTAACCTTCTTCTCATCAATGTGTTACACCTGCACAACTTGGTCCCACCAGATTCATGTTTTTCCTTTGAGCTGATAGATGGAAATTCTTCCTTATTCTTGTGAGGAGTAGTTACGTAACTGGAAGTACTTCCTCATTCACAATATCCAGTTCTCTACATCCTCATCCTTATTGTTTTCACCATCAAATGTAGGAGGCTTGATCTTATTCATCTCTCCCTGTAGCTCATCTACCCCAGACCTCCTCTTATAGTTCTTAACATGGGATGGACTTGGAGAACTTCATGCTCTCCTAGTTGAATGATTTGGGGAGTGATAGTGATGTATTTCAACACTTCTTGTTCTTATCCTCTCATCATGGGATCTGTGACTCCCTGATTTGATTGAATCAGTCTCCTTATCCATCTTCTTCTCTATTATGTCCAAGATTTGTATTAACTTGATGTTGAAGCCTTCTTGTTGTTCCTTGGATTTCATAAGCCTCTGATTATAATCTTTATAACTATGGACATCCTTTTCCAGACTTTTTATCATCTCTACCAAGTACATGCTTTCCTCCTTGCCTTCTCCATGTCCATTTGATTTTGTACATTCATTACCCATACTGACATATAACCCCCTGACTTCCTCTTCATAGATGTAAGTAATTTGTGCATGTTCCATATTGTTGATCTCTGTGTTGATCATGTTTTTATCTAATTTTTTTTAACTCTGCAAAATGTGCAGGTAACAAGATTTGTTAGACTAAATAATTTTACAAATTCATGAAAATTATGTACAATTATGTTCTAATAATGCATTAAAATTGTTTCTTCTAATTCCTTGTGAAATTAACTACCCAGATAAATTTTCTAGGTGGATATCTAGACTCTTTTTTCCAAGACCTTTCCAATGCCTACTTCATTTTTCAATTCTAAGTCTCAAGCTTAAAGTTATGGTCCTTTAAATATTACGCATTAATTCCTTCTGCTCATCCCTCATCCAGGTGCAAGTATGAACTGTATTTATGAATATTTGCACCCGTACTTTTGGATTTTTGGTAGGAGCCCACTTGGGTTCCTTCATAATCATACTTTGAATAATCTTTCCAATTTTTATCTTCATCTGTGCCCCAGGATGTTAAATACATCCTTTTGACGTTTCAGGCCAATCAATACTTTTGGCAATGAATGCTACAGGTACCTTCTATGCCCTCCTATGCATTCTTATGTGCACAAAATTTTAGTTTATCCCCATGGATATCTTCTATGGCCTAAGATATTTTCATAGGCTACTCCTGTGTCCCAATCCAATTTCGGAGCAAGAAGTTATGGCCTTAGGAAATTAATTGGGTCTTAAAATTTACCCTTCACTGTTTGACCTGTAACTCCCTCATACTAACTTTGTTTGATGAATGGAATACACCGCTAGAAAGCTACCACCGAGCTATTTCATTTCATCTACAAAATATTCTTTCTAGGTGCACTATTTTGAGTATCTAAAAACATTGTTCATGGCCTCAAAAATTCCCTACAAAAACATAACTTGGAAAACACCAAAATTTTCCAATAATTTTCACTATTTTTTGCAAAAAAATAATTGAATTCTGTTGACTCGGATGCTGAAAAGGAATTCTAAGTCCACCTGGTACTTTGGATTGGTTCCCTGTTAGTCTTCGGCCACCATGGCCTTTCCTTGTAGGTCCTTACCTCCACAATCTAACACCAGTTTAATTTTTTGCGCTCCACATCCCTTTGCTGCCATGTGGCACCTTTATATTGGGTCACGGAGATGGTCAGGTCCCATCCCACACCCATATACCATGGCATGCAAAATTTAATGCTCGATGATCTAACGATCATGGTGCAGAGGGTGTTGGCAACGATCGACGACTCTTGTCGCATTGCGGGCCCCCTAACCTGCCAACCGTTAAACGAGGGGGGGAGGGCCACAAAACCTAACCACGGTTAAGACCGTGGTGATGATTCATACCCTAATGCATTTCATACCCATGTCCCGTGGTTAATGTAACCACCTCGGAACCCTCGCAATTAACGTGGGGTTGTCACATGTTCAAGATTTGGGGTTCCATCGGGTAGGAAGGTGATGCATTTGTGGCGCCACTCACATGCCAACTATGCTACCATGACACCATGGTGGTACATATTACCATTCAGCCACAACATTTGAAACATACCCTCCATGTCATATTGACGCCATGGTACGGAAAAAAAAAATCCCAATTTCGCCTATTTCGAAATTTTCCCAATTTGTCCAAAATCGCCCAAATTGCATAATTTTGAAATTTCTTTTTCAGGCCACCATATGAACTCTGCGCCTAGATTCATGTGGCCAAATCCGGTCCTGTGAATAAAAATTTAACCTTTGCACACAAATTTTGACCTCCTCCATTTCAAATTTTCCATAATTTAACTACAGGATTTGGGGCCTTTTCCCAGAAATGTCCAATTCAGTTTAATTTCATCATGGCGCTTTGCAATTTCAAATTTTGGCTATCTATAGGTCCTATTTTTTCCCCAATTATAGATCAAATTGCTCATTTTTAAGTTCCTAGGCTCCCTTTTTAAAATTACCGTGAAATTTCTTAAATTTCACTATAATAATTTTGTCAACCGACTTATAGAGATACTCTAGAAATTAGTTTTCTGCAATTTTCCCCTTCAACATTCTCATAACTTGTCCCATCCAAGCTCAATGTCGAATATGGAGCTATGATACCACATTGTAGCATCCCCAACCACCTGTTGGGATATTCCATTTAAAATTTTGAGCTATGATACTAATTTAATTCATAAAAATACTCTGCAAATGCACAGATTCATACAAAATAATAACAAAAATATACATGCAACTTACACAAGAAAAACCCATGAAAAAAATTGCATGAATATTAAAAAAACACATGAATTAACACACAATAGACACTTATCTTTAGTAAAAATAACACCAACTATGTGCATACCTTCCACGTTCCTCCTAGCCTTAGACCATACTGCTCAAAACTCTCAGTAGTGGGTCACCCCCGAGCTGGGGCTTAAAATCCACCTAGGCAAGGGAATCATAAACCAGGCTAAGATATCCCAGAAAATATAAAGCGCGGACTTAGGTTCCAACTCAAGATAACAACCTACAATCCCTCATTCCCCACATGCTTGTCCCACCCCAAGAAGTGTGGCCTTTCTCTGCTCATCAATCCTTCAGCTACCCTGCTTCCCTTCCGAGGCTTCAACAACATGCCAGACATGAAGTCTTAGATCCATGTAGCTACATCTTGGCACCTTGGGAATTAATTCCCAATAATTCTCTCACCTATAGAGAATTCTCACGTTCTTGACAACCTGCTTCTTCAATAGTCCATGAGCATGACAACCGTCCTCTTCCACTCCAAATAGTCCCAGGTACAGGTACAGGTATAGGTGATAGTAAAAGTAGGGTATAGATGATAGATGAGTGAGTGAAGTATTGTAGATATAATCATAGGAAAATCAACTAAGTCCAAACTATATGTATGCATGTTCCCAACTTAACACTTGTCGTGTTGTCGTGTTGGGAACTACCTTAGGCCCACTTGACCCCCACTTGTCCCCATCCTTAGAACTTAGGATAAAACAAATATCCATACTTTATACTTTAAGGAGTACTAATATAATATTCCTTTGGGCTTAATCCCCCCTAGCTTAGCCCCTTTCCAAAAATTTTAGCCCCCTTTAACTTTCTGGTATAGTTTATCCCCCCATACTCTTTTACATGGTTGGTCTACAAGAATGATGTGTTTTCATTAAAATTTGTGTGTGATTACATATTACAATGATGTCTCTCTAGCCATTTTAGCATATGGCTCCATATCCTAATAACGACATAAGCACTCTGGCCTCAAAATACATATACACAAAGGAACTCTGGCCCAAAATATCCTGGCTCACCATCCTATGTGTTCATTTACATTTATATGTACAATTGGGGTTCGACCTAGGGGTATTACATTCCCCTCCCCCTTATTTATGCATTGTCCTCAATGAAATATATACACATATACAATCAAAACTTCAAAATTCTTCAAAACGATGTGGGTATTCTTCCCACATAGCATCCTCATGATCCCAAGTTGCATCCTCTGGACTGTACCATGTCCATTGGATCTTTACCAGTCCTATTGCTAGATTCCAGAGCTACTTGATCTTCCAGTCCAATATTCAAACTAGTTGCACTTGAAATTCACCTTCTTGCTCCACTTGGATCACATTCCAATCAATGACATTATTAGCATCAAGTACATACATTTTAAGAAATGACACGTGGAGTACATTATGAATACACATTGATGCAAGTAAGGTAAAAATGTATGCTACATGACCAATCCTCTCTAGGATTTCAAACAACCCACAATAACGAGCTTCCAGCTTTGAAAAATTTCCCAACTTCATGGAACTTCTTTTGGCTTTTACTTTCAAGTAAACATGGCCACCCACTTTAAATTCCCCGTGAGTTCTTCCCTTATCAGCGTAACTTTTATGCCTGTCCTCAGAAGGCTTTAAATTATTTTTTATTCTCACCATTTGCTCTTTCATTTCCCTGAGTAATTCTGGTCCAACCACTGCTCTATCTGTTGGGTTGTCCCAACTCATTGGTGTGTCCAAAATCACTGGTGTGTTTCACTTTCTCCCATAAAGTGCCTCAAATGGACTCATCTTTAGAGATGCTTGATACCCATTGTTATAAGCAAAATCAACCAAATGCAAGTAATCCTCCCATTTGGATGGTTTATCCATCACATACATCCTCAACATATATTCAATCACTTGATTCACCCTCTCTATTTTCCCATCTAAGTCTCGATGATAGGTTGTTCTAAATTTCATATAGGTCCCAAATCTTTTCAATAATCCTTTTCCAAAAATTTCATGTAAATTTTGGATCTCTGTCAAATACAATTGTCTTAGGAACACCATACAAACTGGCAATTTATCTCATATAAATATCAACAATGTTGGTTGCCTTGTGAGTGGGATTTACTAGAATAAAGTGGGCAACTTTAATGAGCTTATCCACCACCACCATGATGGAATCATGTTGCTTGGTTGTTCTTGGAAGCTTGGTGATGAAATCCATTGTTACAACTTCCCATTTCCACTCAGGAATGGGTAATGGTTGTAGCAGACCAACTGGATGTTTGTGCTCAGCCTTGACTTTTTGACATTCCAAACACTTGGCAATAAAATCAACAACCTCTTTCTTCATACCTAGCCAATAATATTGGCTCTTGACAACTGCAATAGTTTTATGGTAACTTGGGTGCCCGACATAAGGCACATTATGCATTTATTTTAAAATCATATTTTTCAATTCTTGAGAGTTTGGCCATAAATTCTACCCTTGTACATGAGAATTTCATCCTTTTCAAGCTTATATTCTTCACTTTTTTGCTGCAAATTACCTTTCTGAAATTTTTTCTTTACCTCCATGTATTTATGATATGATTTTGCAGCCTATGAAATTATGTCCTTGAAATCTGATTGGTACATGTTAATGGTTGTAGCAAGCATCTCATGCACCCTCCTACTGAGTGCATCAAACCACCTTGTTCTCTTTATATTTTATATGCTTTATATCAAATTCATATTCACTGAGGAATTTCAACCATTTGTTTTGCCTGACATTTAAAGTTGGTTGTCCAAATAAATATTTCAGACCACTATGGTTTGTCCTCAATTCAATTTTTTTCCCAATGAGGTAGTGCATCCACATCTTCAAGGCATGCACTACGACTGCCAATTCTAAATCATGAGTAGCATAGTGCCTTTCACGCTCCTTTAATTTTCTTGATTCATAGCATACCACATGTCCATTATGACCAAGAAATCCACCAAGTCCTTCTTTACATGCATCGTTGCATACAATGAAGTGTTCATTTGGATCAACAATCTTTAATATTGGAGCACTTGTTAGTGAATGTTTCAAGTGATGGAAACTCCTTTCACAATCCGATGTCCACTCAAACGTCCACACCCTTCCTTTGCAAGGAAGTGATTGGGTGTGCAATCTTTGAGAATCCCTCAATGGATCTTCTATAGTAACCTTCAAGTCCCATGAATGATCTCACCTCATAGACATTCCTTGGTGTTGGCCATCCTTCAATGGCCCTTATCTTTTCTGGATCCACTGTTATTCCTTCCTTTGAAATGATATGGCCCAAATAATGAATTTGCTTCTAGTAGAATGAGCACTTTCTCAATTTTGCATGCAACTGATGCTCCCGCAATACCTGTAATATCATCCTCAATTGTTTCTCTTTCTCTTCCTCAAACTTAGAATATACAAGAATGTAATCTAGGAAGACAATGACAAACTTATCTAAGTAATCCATGAAAATACCATTCATTAAACACATGAAGAAAACTGGTGCATTTTATAACCCAAATGGCACCATTGTGAACTCATAATGACCATACCTTGTTCTGAAGGAAGTCTTACTAATGTCTTATTCTTTAATTCTTACCTCATCATAGCCTAACTTAATATCAATCTTGGAGCATATATTACAATCTTTCAGCTAATCAAAGAGGTAATCTGTCCTTGGCAAAGGATACTTTCTCTTAACAATTACCTTGTTTAACTGCCTAAAGTCAATGCAAAGCCTCAAGGTACCGTCCTTCTATTTTATAAACAACATTGGGGTACCCCAAGGTGACACACTTGGGTGTATATACCCCTTCTTCAAAATCTCTTCAAGATGAATTTGCAGTTCCTTTAACTATGGTGTACTCATCCTATAAGGATTCTTGGATACTGGGGTTGCTCCAAGCATCAAATTTATAGAGAAATCAATATCTCTCTTGAGTGGAAATCCCAGTATTTCTTTAAACACATCTTCAAACTTATTTAGGACTACATAATATTCAATACTTGGGACCTTATCTTTAGGTGTCTCTTCCATATGTGCTGCAAATATTTGACACCCTTTACTGAAACTTTTCTACAGCTGCAAGACTGAAACTTCTCTGATGGTTACTGCCCTGGGAATTCACTAAACTGTCCTCAAGTTTCCTTCTTCATACAAACAAGTAAAGGACTTATTAGAAAAATCTAGGATAGCATGATTCTTTTCCAACCAATCCATACCAATGAGGCAATCATATGATCCCAAAGGTATGATATTCAAATATGCTCATGTGCCCAGTCCATTCATGTCCATTGAACATGCCTTAACCATATCATTAGTTTTCCTTTTATCTCCAATAGCTAGTTGCACTAAACAAGGCTTTCCAAGATTGGTTTTTGACAATTGAAATATTTCCACCATCTTAGGATCTAGATAACTATGAATAGCTCATGAATCAATTAAAATAGCAATGGGTCGGTTGTTGATCTTACCTTCCACTTCAGTCATATGTCACTGAAACTCAGCTTGCTTGTTATCCAGAGCTGCATAGATCCTTGGTACATTTTTTCCCATGTCCTCCAATGTATCAACTTGTTGAATATTTTGAACAATCCTCACTTTTTCAACTCTATGAGGACAATCTATGAAGATATGATCTCCCCCACAACCCCAACATTGAATAGGTGGTTTCCTTGGTCTTTGCCCCATTGTCTTGGTCATTATGGGTTCTTTGAGAGATGACTACCCCTGAGAATTATTTCTGAAGAATTGTGGCTTGGACCCCTTTTTTGGCATAGGGGCAGACCCAGGGTTCAATGCTACATCAACATACCAACAAAACCCTAACTACCAGCCCTTTCAGCAACACCTGTGAAGCAGATGAAGTCTCACCCGAGGTAGAGGCAGGGGTGGTTGTAGGACTCCAGTGTCAACAACCTTAGCTGGGACACATATATGTGATTACAACACCTTAACATAGCAGTTAGCAGTTATAGTTCGTTAATATTCAACCTTAGTTTATAGCGCAACTAAACCCTAACAACAGATCAACGCAGTATTTATATAGATCCAATAGATTCAAGTAATAAACATATCAACATAGATCAAATCTAGCATTCATTCATATTATTCAGTACTAAGCTACCATATTAGATCCTTCTAAGCATACATCAATGAACTAAGAATCCAATCACATAGACAATAGAAAAACCATAAAGCACATAGATATACGTGGTTCACTCCCACCCTGGGGCTACGTCTACCAACTCTTCTTCTCTTTTTATTATCTCTGGTCAATCAACTACATGCACAGAGCCTTGAGATCTTACTTCGCAGAGGACAGAAGATCTGTGCACCTCGCTAGATCCTCCGTCCTTGAGTTACAACACAAATCCTTCCACAGCCTCTTACAATCAATTGCACTTAGCTCTGCAAGCCTCACATAGTATGCACAAAGCAATTACAGTTACCACTTGCACTTAACAATTAACACTTAGCACTTGGCATCACATACTTGTCCCTCCTTCGATCACATAGATTGAAATTTATCACTTAGCACACTGACCTCTTCTTACATCGCCTAGCTACTTATTTATACATTACAAAATGGGCCTAAACATGGGTAAACCCATGGGACAACATCCCCATTCCCATTACATAAGCCCAAAACCCAAAAATCCCTAAAGAGGGGTCGATATCCCGCGATCTCTACTTCGACTTGTGCTCCATCTTCGACAACCTGTCGAAGTCCCAAAAATAGGTCAAACATGACCAAGGATCCTCAGACTTGGTCAAGGGCCAACAAGCCCCCAACACTCACCTGTGAATCCTCCCGAGTCACTCTGGTCTAGGTAGCTGTGCTTCAAAATCCTCGAGCTGCTTCGAACTGTTGTTGCACCAGGGCTTCCTTCTCGACAAACTCTTGGATGACTGCTTCGTTGATAGGTCCCTCTAAACGTTGTTCGACTGTAGCGACTACTTATTCCAACTCTACACCTCGGCCTTCAATCTCCTCAAACAGTTGGCAAGCTTCGTCCTGGACTGGTTGGAGCCTTTGAGTCACTTCCATGACTTTGCTCTAAATGGTGTGGACCTGCTAATGAGAAGTGTGTTGTTCTTGGGATCGCTTCATCCTTTCAACTATTGATAGGAGCTTCAACTATGCCTGTACTGTTGTTGCTTGTTGCTTTTCCTCCTGGAGCTGTGACTCCAGTACCTTTATCTCAGTATCTTCAATGAGTCATTCATAATTTTGTGTGTTGTGAGCACTTAGTTGTTTGAATTCTAGAGTGAATGCTTTGATCTTGTCGACTGCGCTCCAGGCAGTGGCTTCTCATTGATCTTGCACGTCCTGCAGGGTACTTGGCACTGTTCGTAGCTCGAGGTCTGTGATTCTCTGTTGAAGCTGTTGGATAGATTCCGCAAGATTCTCTACTTGATGTTCCACTAGGTCTTCCTCCTTTTGTTCTAAACCTGTCATAGAGCGAAGTTCTCTGTTGACTGCTTCTTTTACTCCCACCTATATAGCGAGAAACTTCTCTTTCTCTTACTGGATATGTTCTTTCTCTTCTTCAAACTTAGTTTGGAGGGCATCCTTCTCTTGCTGTGCAACTTGGAATTTCTCTATGACTACTTTTTGTACTTGATTTAGGGCCTTCGTGTCCTATTCGATTTCTTCCTGTGTGTGACAAAGGCAAGCTTCGCTCACGTCAGCTAGTCTACATAGTGGGGAAGACTCATCTCCCAACTGAGGTGCTTCTGATGGTGGGGGCACAGTGGATACTCCGCGATTGGATTGAAGGGCTTGTTGTACCCCTCTGAGTTCAACCTTAATTCTATCATACATCTCCTCTTGCTTGGATTCATGTTTCTGCAAGATATCCTGCGAGGCATTTGCTACAATTGCGATGATAAAGTCGAAGTCATCTACAGTGAGCATAGTATGCAACTTAGTCAAGGTTGCTCTAGATTTATTTCAGGAAGTGGGTTTTATGGGAGAAACCTTCCTTTTCTTCAGGGGATCATCCTCATCAGCGGGGTCCCTAGGGGGTGTTACTTCGCCTTGCTTCTACTGGTCTTCTTTGCTCTTTTTCTTTTCTACTTCGTCATCACCTCCTCGTCCAGGTGATACTGAAGTAGTTACTTCCGATGCATTGCTCAATTTTTGCACCTCCTCGGTCTTCTTCCTTCTGTTGGGTCCAAGAATATCCTTTGCTTCATGAGTGGTCTCAGGGCTGCCGATTACTTCAGGGTTTGACATTTCTGCAAGGTCTGTGGGGATGAGGAGTTCTGCAGACCAGACCTTGGTGATCTCTTCAAGGTCCTCCTCTGTGAGCTTGTAGTACGATTGAATCTCTTCTTTATCCTCATCTGCATGCACGGTGATATAAGTGAAGTGTCGATCTTCACGGAACTTCATGAGGGGTTGGAACCGGTGCAGGGTGTTCGACGTCATGTGAGGGACAAATTTGATAGCCCTCTTTAGCTGGAGATAATAGATATGAAAGATCGCGTTCGAATGCTACTGTTTTTCCATATCGCTCGAGTACCAAAGCGTGGTGAACTTCGCAGTGAGAGGATCGAATGGCTCAATGTCTGGGAAGGTCGCACCTTCCGGCATTTCCCAAGAGGTAAATGTGATGAGATCAGAAGCTAGCTAAAGTGGAATTCATAGCCCTGATCCTGAGCTTCACGACAATCTAATTCCAGCTGGTTGACCAAGTACTTCGCCCAGTTCATCTGGAGTCGTTCTACACATTTCCCGGCTAGGTCAACAACAAATCCTGTGACTTGTGTAGGTCAGTTCTTCCTTACTAGCTTCCCTACGATCAGCTGGCAAGCCAAGCGCACTGCGCCATTCTGTATGGAAAATACCTTGTATCTTCGCGTTCCCTTTTCTACATCGTCGTAAGTGTCCTTAATTATCTGTGCTAGGGCACGGTCAGAAGCCTTCCCTGGGTAGAAGTCTTGCGGGTCAGGTCCTTTCATGCTCAACCCGATGATCCTATGGATCAACGTCAGATCGATTGTGATGAGTCTATCTAGCCATAGATATCCACCATGGTAACATGAGAAAAGGAGCTTAACAAACGTGTTAACCTCCTAGTGCCTTCCAAAGTGTGGGATTTTCATTACATTCAAGAGGGTGGACTGCGTGAGGTTCATAGTCCATGGCTAGGGGATTATTTTTGAGTTATTCCCCTTCATCCTGGTCAGATACTTGTAAGGAGAAAGCATGCTATAATTCTTTTAGTCACCTGGGTTGAAGTCATTGAACTTCAACGTCATGATCTTATCTTGCTACGTCTTGACTGCACATATCCCCTTTGGGAGGTACGCAGTAACCATGGTGTAATCAAAGTCCCTCGGGACACTATCACGACTCATCGCGCTAGCCAGAGGCGGGATGTAGTCGGGTAAGATGGTCAGGATTAACTTCGCGTTTGCTAGATCGTCTATGTGCTTGGTTCTTTTTTCTACTGTCGGTTAGGATGGTCTGGATCCACAAGCGGTCAACAGAGAGGCTTGCACTCCTCGCGTCAATGAAGCTTGAACTCCTGTAGACATCACTCTCTTAGCCATCAGATCAATTAAAAATTCCTCGACTGACTTCTCCACAGTGTTGAGCTCGTTTGACATGCATGCTCTCAATCAGAAAAATCGGGTGGATGGATGAGTGCTCAAAGCAATAAAATCGGTGTCGATCTCACTAAGCACAACACGGTAGAAATGGGTTCTCTTGTTGGCTCTGATATAATTCACAAAAGTGTTCTCGGTGAAAAAATCGACGGACTAAGTAGACACGATGTAACATATCTCTCCAATGGATAAGAAGTTTTCCATCAATGTAGTTATGTCTGTTGCGGCGCGGTCCCAACGGTCCGATGGTGATATTTTTGGTCATAACTATTGTTCTAACCATTCTGGAACGTTGTTCCAATGGTTATAATGCTTCCAATGGTCATATCACTTCATCATGGCAAAGTGCCATGGGGAGTTGTTCTGATATCCCGACGAAGTTCCAATTTTGCAAATATTCCTTCCGTGAAGTTCCCTCTGGGCCTGTCTATAACTTTCTGATATTTTCTCTCTTCTTACTAAGTTTTCTATCCTTCTTCCCAGTGATATTTGTCTCGGTATTCCTCTTTCCATTATGATTCTTGTCTTATTTTGGCATAGTAGCTTCGCGTTGTTGAGATTCTTTCATAGGACTAGAGAGTAATACTGCTTCTTTATCTGGGGCAGGTGCTCTACTCGTCTGTGAATATTCTTATTTTCTTTCAACTTCGTGATCCGAGTTTCTGGTTCTAAGTATCTTCGATCTGTTCTCCTATTCTGCAATCAAGTGTGCTATGAAATATTTTAATTCCTTCTTTTTTTGTTCTTGGGCCTCCTCTTCTTTTCTTCTGGTCTGGTCTTTCTTGATCCAAGTTTTTCCTAATAACATAGTAAATGGAGTGCTATCCTCAATGAATCTAACAACCTCAAAATCTTCCTCTGTTGAAGCTCCATGAGCACTCATAGATACATGGGTGAGTCTTCCACATAGGTTTATCATCTTTCCCTTGAATAGTCCCATTCCTCCTAATGAAGCAATCATAATAGGATTTCCTAAAGCTTCCCAAATTCTTTCTATCATGATATTTACCTGTGTTTCGTCATTCAGAACACAATCTATATTGAAGTCTCCTATTCTTGATTCTATGCATTCTTTTTCTTTGAAGATCTCTGATAAGTTGATATCTCTGTGATCATTTATGGTATCTTTCATTTGCAGTAGTACAATCTCTGATTCTATCTGGGTTCTACCATGGTATCAGTTTCGTGACCTTCCTCAAGGTTTTCTTGTCTCATATTCATTCTGTCAAGCTTAGCAATCATTCTAGGGCAATCTAAAACTTCATGGTCCATAGCTTTACAACAAAGACAACCAGGTCTTCTTCCAGGGCATTCCTTAGCAAGATTTCCCGGTCTTCTGCAACTATAACAAAGGGTTAATCCTCTTTTTTTCTCAAATGATCCCCAACCTTTCCTGCACTGCACACTAGGATCATAGTAGCTAACCTGAAAAAAATTCTTTCTAGGATCCTGCATCCATTTGTTAGTCCAAACATTCGTTCTATGCATAGGAATAACATATCTTTCATTATTTCTATCAAATCTACATATATCAAACCTTTTCTCTTCTATTTGTGCCCTAGTTTTCAGACTAGGATAACATTTATCAAGCATACGTAGATCCATACTCTTGAAACAAAAATTTCCACTAATCTTACTTTCAGCAGAGCACAAAGCTTCCAGATCTAAAACTTTTCACTATTCTTACCTTTACTAGAGCACAAAGCTTCCAAATCTTACCTATTTTCTTCGGATCTGACTTCTCTTTTTAACATAGAGCTTTACAGGTCAAGTAGAATACTGCGCACTAAGGCAACAAATCTATGCACAAATCTTTCTTTCTTTCCTTCAGTTCCTCGTAATCACAGTTTCAGGTCAGATACTGTGCACTTCAGCAGCAGATCTACGCACATGGCCTTTCTCTTTTTCTTTACCTTAGTTCTGAGCAATCACAGTTTCAGGTCCCGACAACAGAACCATTTGTTGGCATAGGGGCAGACCCAAGGTTCAATGCTACAACAACGCACCAACAAACCCTAACTACCGACCCTTTCGGCAACACCTGTGAAGCAGATGAAGTCTCACCCGAGGTAGAGGCAGGGGTGGTTGTAGGACTCCAGTGTCTTCAACCTTAGCTGGGACACAGATCTATGATTACAACACCTTAACATAGGACTTAGCAGTTATAGTTCATTAATATTCAGCCTTAGTTTACAAAGCAGCTAAACCTTAACAGCATATCAGCGCAGTATTTATACAGATCCAATAGATTCAAGTAATAAGCATATCAACATAGATCAGATCTAGAATTCATTCATATTATTCAGTACTAAGATACCATATTAGATCCTTCTAAGCATACATCAGTGTACTAATCATCCAATCACATAGACAATAGAACAACCATAAAGCACATATAAGCCACAACATAGGATATATGTGGTTCACCCCCACCTTGGGGCTACGTCCACTAACTCTTCTTCTCTTTTTATTATCTTCGGTCAATCATCTACATGCATAGAGCCTTGAGATCTTACTTTTCAGAGGACAGGAGATCTGCGCACCCCGCTAGATCTTCCTTCCTTGAGTTACAACACAAAGCCTTCCACAGTCTCTTACAATCACTTGCACTTAGCTCTGCAAGACTCACACAGTATGCACAAAGCAATTACAGTTACCACTTGCACTTAGAAATTAACACTTAACACTTAGCATCACATGCTTCTCCCTCCTTCAATCACATAGATCGAACTTTAGCACTTAACACACTAGCCTCTTCTTACATCGCCTAGCTACTTATTTATACATTACAAAATGGGCATAAACATGGGTAAACCCATTGGCTAACATCCCCATTCATGTTACATAAGCCCAAAACCCAAAAATCCCTAAAAAGGGGCCAAGATCCCGTGATCTCTGCTTCAATTTTCGCTCCGTCTTCGACAACCTGTCGAAGTCCCAAAAATAGGTCAAACATGACCAAGGATCCTCAGACTTGGTCAAGGGCCAACACCCTTCTTCCTTTGGTCCATCTTACTTTTCTTTTTGTCTTCCCACGCCTTTTGGAAATTTGGTCTTCCTCTATGTTGATCATAAAGACATTTATCCCTCCTTATAGTTTCCTCTAGTGTCTGGGGATCATCAAACTGTATCATATCACTGACAAAAGATGGAAAACCACTGAGATACCTCTAAATCTTAATGTGTTCATCCTTGTTGAAAGAAACATATTTCAATAGCTCTAAAAACCTTCTTTCATATACATCTATGGTCGTACTCCCAAGCTCGAGTTCAAATAACTCCTTCGTTTTCTTGTCATAGTAACATTTGGTCAAGTATTTATTTTGAAAATACCTCCTGAATTCCGTCCAAGTAACATTTTTCTCATTAATGTGTCACACCTGAACAAATTGGTCCCACCACATTGATGCTTTTCCTTTGAGATGATAGATGGCAATTCTTCCTTCTGCTTGTGAGGAGTAGTTATGTAACTAGAAGTACTTCCTCATTCCCAATAGCCATGTCTCTACATCCTCATCCTTCTTGTGTTCACCATCAAATGTAGGAGGCTTGATATTATTCATCTCTCCCTATAGCTCATATACCCCAGACCTCCTCTTATGCTTCCTGACAAGGGATGGACTTGAAGTACTATGTGCTCTCCTAATGGAATGTCTTGGGGAGTGACGGTGATGCCTTCAAACACTTATTGTTCTTCTCCTCTCATCATGAGATATGTGACTCCTTAATTTGCTTGACTCGGTCTTCTTATCCACCTTCTTCTCTATTTTGTTCAAGCTCTGCATTAACTTGATGTTGAAGCCTTCTTTTTTCTCCTTGGATTTCATAAGCCTCTCATTATCAGCTTTATAACTATGGACATCCTTTTGCAGAATTTTTATGGTCTCTACCAAGTTCATTCTTTCCTCCTTGCCTTCTCCATGTCCATTTGAATTTGTAACTTCATTACCCATACTGACATACAACCCCTTGACTTCCTCCTTGGCTATAAGTCCTATGTGCATATTGTTGATGTTTGGACAACATCAGGAAGACATTATCTAAAGATAATAATTAATAATATAATTATTATTGATTATTATATATATTATATAATAAGTAAATGATAATAACAAATAGTTATTGATTATTCAAGGGACGCATCCTTTCATTGATGGTCACCTTATGTTCCCTATATATGGAACACTCATTATTGTAATAATACATTGATCATATCTCATATGAAGAAAACTAACATGGTATCAGAGCGGGACTGGGCTCGACTCCCTCACGGGAGGGCCCAGGAAAATGAGAGATAGCTTGCTATGATACATAGCAGCAGGATAATGTACAACCCTCTATGTCATATACAAATATCAGTTATCTTCCCAATGGCTCGTTGAAACCCTTGAACAACTCAATCGTCCACATGAACAACTCAATCGTCGGGTTCAAGATATTGTTGCCAAATCCTTGGCTTTAAAGAGAGGACACTGCCATGCAAGGNGCCAATAATATAACTTAAAGAACAAGTGCTTGCTCGGATTTAGCTCTTGTTTGCAAAATCGATGAGTTCGAGAGGCACACCGCACATAAGTGGAGCGATTTCACAAACTCACAGAGTTCAAGTAATTCCAAACTGTTGTGCTCTAGTTCGCTATTAGTGCAAACATGAATAATGGACGACTACTGGGATGACCGACCGCTTGGGGTCCATTCGGCAATTTATTTGAGCCATGCATCTGTGTTGCGCTTTCTAGAGGAGACTACTTTAGTGGCCATCAAGATTTTGACTGGGATGTGATGTTCTCAAGTCATACAATGTGACGGAGTTGGTAAAGGGAGGTATTATATTCAAGTTGTCCTCCACCCAGAAGGTACGATTCTACACATACTCGGGCATGCTCTGTCTTCCGCAGATCAACATACAAGAAATGCAGACTGAAGTGCTTTTGCAAAACATGGTTGCCTTAGAGTTCAACGACACCATCCATGGTGACTTTGTGACACGCTACATTGCACTCATGCACTACCTCATCGACATGCCTGATGAAATTCGTGTGCTCAGTGAATCTGGCGTCATTGGTCAGCGAGGTCCAATGTTAGGCAAGCAGGACATAGCCGTAGTTGGTATGTGGAAAGGCATGTGTAATCCCTTCTTCACAGGACCATCCAGTAAACTCGGCTCTGAACTCCACGAAGTGCTTCTCAAGATGTAATGCATCCATTAACCTATATCGTTGAGATTTATTGTTTTCCTTGAGATTTATTATTTGTTGGTGTATTAAAACTTTGACTATGTATCGTTTGACCTAGTCAGAGATGAAGGAACCAAGATCTCATGCTTTAGACAGTCAGATAAAGGAACCAAGACATTGGTTTCACGAGGAAACCTTCATATGCCTTAGGGGACATTGGCTCCATAAGGGAACCTCGATATGCTTGAGACATTGGTTTCATGAGGGAACCTCAATATATCAAGTATGGTCCAAGATTACTTAGTATGATTATCATTTACCTATGTTTTTGTGGGCAGAGGCATCCATGACTGTACTGTATGTTCAGAACATAAGTCCTCACAAGACTTTGAGGAACATGACTCCTGAGGAGGCCTTCACCAGAGTGAAGTCTGAAGTTGGACACTTAAGATATTTGGGTGTCCAGTATACATTCATGTACCCAAGGAGAAAATGACCAAGCTAGACCCTTTAGGAAGAAAGGGTACATTTGTGGGGTACAATGAGTCTTCAAAGGCATACTAGATCTACATTCCTGGTCAGAGACAGATTGAGGTGAGCAGAAATGTTACCCTTAACGAGGAGGTATCCTTCAGGAGATCTAGAGGATCTCACATGGATATTGATAGTGAGAGACAGGAAGAGATGGTTCTTTCTCCCCCTCATGCTCCAACAGGTCATAGGGAGACATCACCTATTGATCAAATTGATCACGTTGATATTGTTGCTCCACTTAATGTTTCCAGAGATATTGCAGTAGGTCGGAAAATACTTGCATGGGCTCGTCAGACTCTGCATGAGGCAGAAGGACATAAAAATCCTCATGGTACCTTTCGAGATAAAAAGAGACCTCAAACATATTCGTGCTCTATTGTAGCTATGAGCCACATCATTGATTCCAATCCTTCCTATTATGAGGAGGCATCTAGTATGGAGAGATGCCATGATGCAGGAGTATCAGTCCATCATGAAGAATGATGTGTGGTATATTGTTCCGAGACCTAAAAGGAAGTCTGTAATGAATTCCAAATGGATCTATAAGATCAAACATATAGTCGATGGAAGCATCGAGAAGCACAAAGCAAGTTTTGTTGCTAGAGGATTCTCTCAGGCAGAGGGAATAGATTATGAGGAGACATTTTCTCCTGTTGCTCGATACACATCTATTCGAATGATTATTTCCCTCGCAACATATGTGGGTTGGAAACTACATCAAATGGATGTGAAGACAACCTTTCTCAATGGATATATTGGGGAAGAAATATACATCGAGCAACCATATGGTTTCGTCATACATGAGAAGGAGTCTCATGTGTGTAGGTTGAATAAGGCCTTGTATGGACTCAAGAAGGAACCTCGAGCTTGGTATGTGAGGATTGATGGACACTTGATGAGTTTGGGCTTCAGCAAAAGTGTTGTTGATCCCAACATGTACTACAAAACTGTTAATGGTGAGGCCCTGATTTTGGTCCTCTACGTTGATGATTTATTCCTCACAGGTACATAGAGATTTATTATTGAATGCAAGTATGCATTGGCCTCTGATTTCGAGATGAAGGACCTTGGTATGATTCACTACTTCTTGGCAAAGAACTGATGAGATCTTCCTAAGTCAGGGGAATTACACAGTTGAGAAATTGAAGAAGATTGAGTTATTAAACTTGAAATGCATGGCTACAGCTATGGTGACGAATATGAAGAAACTATGTGTGTCTTCTTCCGATTCCGACGAGATTGACCTGACCCCGTACAGACAACTGATTGGATCATTGATGTATCTGGTTAACACTAGACCATATATTTTCTATGCAATGAGTGCACTTAGCCAATTTATGAGCCAACTAAGATAGACACACTAGATTGTTGTGAAGCATGTGTTGAGATAATTGCAAGGCATAGTTCGACATGGTGTGAGATATACTTCCAGTATTGATATAATATGGCAGGAATATATTGACTCTGATTGGGCAGGGAGCGTAGTGGACAGAAAGAACACCTTCAAGTGTTGCTTCACTTTGGGATCTTTCATGGTTTCCTGGTGTAGCAGGAAATGAACTTCTGTGGCGTTGAGCATAACAGAAGCATAATACATTTCATTAAGTATGACAGTCCGTGAAACAGTGTGGCTTCACAAGCTCCTTGAAGATCTATCCGAACATGTGATGGATTCCACCATTATTCATTATGGTAACCAAAGTTGTGTGAAGATCTCTGATAATCCGTTGTTTCATGACAAATCGAACGACATTGAGATCAAGTACCATTTCATCTGAGACATGGTGCAAAGGAAGGAAGTATTGGTGCAATACCTTCCTACAGATGAGCAGGTTTTTGATGTTCTTACCAAACCAGGATGAAGTTTAAGTACTTCTGTGACAGACTTGGCATGGAAGAGAATGCCTCCCTTGCTGAGAGGGAGTGTTGATGTTTGCAGCTTCCTGAGACATTCTCCAGATCGTACTCCTATGTGACTGAGTTGATTTGATCTGTGATGACACTTATCCAAGAAGGGATAAGTGGGGCACCTATCCGAGAAAGGAATAAGTGAATTTGGGCTTATATCCCATCGTCCCATGTTCAGAGAACATGAGGACATGTCAAGGGAGTTGACCCTTGATGTCTCACACTATGGGGAGTTGACCCTAAGTGTTCCTAGAGGGAGTATCCTCTAGAAGTCCACATGGGAGTGCCATGTGTGACAAATATTTTACTACTATGGTGGTTTTGTACCACTGGCGGAGACTGTGTGTCTCTGGACAATAGTTGTGTACTACTATGGAAAGATACCTCACTAGCTAAGAGGAAGTGTTGATGTTTCAGCACCGGGCATAACTTCTCCTACATTGGGTTGCAGACCAAGGGAGATAGGATACATTTATCACAAAGGTGCACTTGTGATAAATGGGCCCAGACGTAGTCCTTCCTTGATCATGACAAGGAATAATATGGACTCAAGGTGCTTGAAGAGCTTTCCATGTGTCAGTTAGCATCAAGCCGACATTCACTCATAGGTGTGTGCCTGTGGTGAAAGATCCTGGTGTAGTCTTTGTCCTATTCATGGTGATTTGACAAGGAATGATAAAGACTCAAGATGTTATATGCTTTTACATGCAGACCCAAAGTGAGCCTAATCTCAGAGAGAGTTAATTGGCTCAGAGGGAGAGACGTAGAAGGAGT